>JAJSOF020000040.1:36222993-36432993 GCA_025594305.2 Periplaneta americana | reverse complement strand
GGAGGTAAGAGGGTAAAAGTGAAGTAAGAATGGAAAAGGCAAACGACATACGTCTACTCAAAAAAAAAAAAAATCTTCCCCGCAGCAATTTTCTTCGCCAAATTGTGTCAGGACCTATCAGGCATCGAATCGGAACCTTGAGCACCTAATAGATGGAAACTGGAAACGTCGCATTTATGGCTGGAGGAGAAAGTCCGCCGCTGCAACAATCGCGAGAAGTCGCCCATGCGCGACCGCGAACTCCTCTTCTGGCAATTTGCACACTCAGACGTGAACAGGGAACTTCTCTTAGAGCGATATCCGCTGCGTGGGTGAGTGACCACTGAGGCGACGCGACGCGGCGCTTATCTTGAGATGTGGCATGCATCTCGGTAAAAAGTGCTAGAAAGCAGCGGAACGCGGCTGCCTCAACTCATTTGTTTATCTGGAGACAAAAAAAGTCATCGAAATAAGAGTAACTTTCGGTAGTGACAGGTAGGCCTATTAATAGAAGGGAAATGACGTATACGCAACGTAAAATTGGCACCATCATAAATGTAGGGATCGCAACCTGGGCCCCGTTTCACAATCCTTACAAATTATAAATTAACAATTTACAAATAACAAGTAAAAGATTACAAATGCTTGTAAATTGAGGCGCTGACATGGGAAAGGTAGTAACTGCCAAAAACAAAATTTTTCAGGGAAGCAAAAAACAAATTTATGAACTATATATATTATTTTAATGTACCGCAGTATGATGACGCAGAATATCTGCATGGAAATATCATATGTACTTCGGTACATTAAAATAATATATATGATATGCGTAAATCACTTCGTGATTTAAGACGGCGCTTATTCCGTCGGATCCCGGCCAACTAGTCACTCATATCGAGTGCACCTCAGCACATGTGTGGGCTTCGGCCCTGCGTTCATAGACATCTATGACGTAGTGCAGAGGGCGGCCACTAGAGGGAACCCAAGAGTTGGAGCTTAATCTGAGACGATTCTAACCGGCGTCGGAGTTGTATCCGGTGTGGCTTAGTGGATAAAGCATCAGCACGTAGAGCTGAAAACCCGGGTTCAAATCCCGGCGCCGGAGAGAATTTTTCTCCGTTCCATTACTCTTTCATCGTAAATTTATGAACACTTTCTCACTTACATTATTACAGAAACTGCTTTAAATGAAAGGCATACACTCATGTTTGTTTTACATATGAAATTTGAAAATGTCTGGCACAGATTTATCTGTCAAATCCTATTTTATGAAAATACAATATTGAAATCACTCCTTAGCCAAACTGAGAATTAACGTTATTTATACATTATGCACAAATTTTTCGGTAAAATGCATGATACTTTTCATCTAGGAAGTCTAACATAGATAACAAGTCTCTCTTTTTGGCATCAGGGACGACTGGTCTTCTTTCAAGGCGTTGCAAGCACTGCAAGGTAGTGATTGACGTTAATGACTGTTCTTTCTTAAAAATCCTGTGCTCTGTCCACATTTCAAGGTCATTAAATGACTGTCTTGTTTTTATTAGAGGAAAATCAGCTCTTGAGAGTCTAATCCAGTTGAGGGTGCTAATTTTGATAGGAGTTGTATTCAAAAACTTATCACATTCTGCAGAAAAGTCGAAGAAATCCTCCTCCTTCATCATTATTACATTATTAGGCCTTACCTCTTCTGGAACCATGCTCTTGCATTTTTTTTTTTTCTTTTCTATGATGCCAAATTCCCTATCACATGGCATGTAGGAATGTTCTGAAACCAGGAATTTCAAGTCCACTGAATCAAAATGTTTCTTGGCAATAATGTAAATCAGGACCATTAGAATCACCAGATTCTTATTCTGCCCTGCACAGTCATCAGCCCATATTTGTCTAGACACACTCTGATGTTGTAAAAGGAGTTACTACCTTCTCCGCGCCAACAGCTGTGCACATACAACTTACAACATCTAGTGACTACGTTTCCAATTTCGTTTCATTACATACGGACATACTACCTTCTCTGTGCAATTGGCATGGCCATTTACTTACCTTCTCAATGAAAAACCTAAAAATTCTAATTTTTGGCAGTTACGACCTTTCCCATGTCAATGCCTCAATTGTTTTATTGTTATTAGTTTGTAAAGTTTGACGAACTTTACAAAATCAGCTAAAGAAATTTACAAATACGCATTATTGCTTACACAGTATCTCCAACGACAGTTTACAAAAATCGCTAAGGAGTAGAGCTAAAGTCGCTGTATTTTTACTACTATCGATACATATGTTTATATTTTGTACTAAAATAGGTTATTGTAAGCTTTCTGATTCATATTTCACCAACAGAAAATATAAAGTATTATTAAAGAAAATTAAAAGTATTTAGATTTTTATATATTGGCGACAATGGAAATTCATATGATGTGATTGGTCGAATATACCAATATGTCTATTACTTAAACGACCAAAGTTAACACCAAATTCAGTCAAATAAGTAAATAACAGATTTATTCCACGTACAAATATGCAATTGATAAAATAATTACGATGTCTAACTACAAAATCAGTTCATTTTTTGTGTTGATCCATTATTTATTCATGTTGCATCCATAACCTCACAAACATTAGTGACCCCAGCAGCACCAAAAAAATTCTGTGCTCTAATAAATAACATTTTGGTGATCAAAAACCTGCTCCGAATTTAACACTTAACAACATCAACTATCCTGTGGGCACTTTTGCACACTGACATCTTAGAAATTCCGTGCTTATCTGCTAACGCACAGAACTGACAGCTACTATACAACCAATGCAAAATAATACAATTCTCGCTTTGAGGTTAGGCCATCACTTTTCCCTTTTGGATGTTGGATATGATGTCCCATATCTTGAAGGAGAGATTACAGCGAAACGGGACTCGAAACGACTTCAGAATATCGCATAAGTAGTGTCGTTATTGCATTATTGAATTATTTATTTTTGGTGCAGGGAACTTCTTTTTTAAGTGCGAGTATTTATTAAATACAGTCGTCGTATATAAATACTTACGCGGTATTCTGAAGTATAGCGCGGGACTCATTCGAAACCTTTCATTAAATTCATACAATGATACGAACGTGTTATTAATTCTTGGCCGGAGAATTTTACGTACCGTATACATCTTCGTTTGATTAGGCCTAAATTTAATATCTTCGTCTGAGTCATTAGAACTCCTTAATAACATAAAAACTGCGTTAGTTTAATTCTTAATATTATCCAGTTACTCAAAAATTAATTTAATAAGTATTTCTTTATTGTATTTTTTCATAATTTGCTGCAATATCAAACTTTACACATCTCAGAGATATTGTAGAAAATGTGCTAATTTTACAAGTAAAGTTTACACGTTTGTAAAATTACCCTTCATTGTGAAACAGAATGCTTGTAAAGTGAGCAAAATTTAATTTGTAAAGATTTGATTTCCTTTGTAAAGTTCAACATTACAAACAAAGATTGTGAAACAGAAGAACAGAAGTGGCGGGCAGTACTATTGATTGACAGCGGCAGTACTATTGAGTGGCGAGCAGTACTATTGATTGACAGCGGCAGTACTATTGAGTGGCGGGCAGTACTATTGATTGACAGCGGCAGTACTATTGAGTGGCGGGCAGTACTATTGATTGACAGCGGCAGTACTATTGAGTGGCGAGCAGTACTATTGATTGACAGCGGCAGTACTATTGAGTGGCGGGCAGTACTATTGATTGACAGCGGCAGTACTATTGAGTGCCGGGCAGTACTATTGATTGACAGCGGCAGTACTATTGAGTGGCGGGCAGTATTATTGGTTGACAGCTGCAGTACTATTGAGTGGCGAGCAGTAATATTGATTGACGGCGCCAGTACTATTGAGTGGCGGGCAGTACTATTGATTGATAGCGGCAGTACTATTGAGTGGCGGGCAGTACTATTGATTGACGGCGCCAGTACTACTGAGGTGCGGGCAGTACTATTGATTGATAGCGGCAGTACTATTGAGTGGCGAGCAGTACTATTGATTGACGGCGCCAGTACTACTGAGGTGCGGGCAGTACTATTGATTGACAGCGGCAGTACTATTGAGTGGCGGGCAGTACTATTGATTGACAGCGGCAGTACTATTGAGTGGCGGGCAGTACTATTGATTGACGGCGGCAGTACTATTGAGTGCCGGGCAGTACTATTGATTGACAGCGGCAGTACTATTGAGTGGCGGGCAGTATTATTGGTTGACAGCTGCAGTACTATTGAGTGGCGAGCAGTAATATTGATTGACGGCGCCAGTACTATTGAGTGGCGGGCAGTACTATTGATTGACAGCGGCAGTACTATTGAGTGGCGGGCAGTACTATTGATTGACGGCGCCAGTACTACTGAGGTGCGGGCAGTACTATTGATTGATAGCGGCAGTACTATTGAGTGGCGAGCAGTACTATTGATTGACGGCGCCAGTACTACTGAGGTGCGGGCAGTACTATTGATTGACAGCGGCAGTACTATTGAGTGGCGGGCAGTACTATTGATTGACAGCGCCAGTACTACTGAGGTGCGGGCAGTACTATTGATTGACAGCGGCAGTACTATTGAGTGGCGAGCAGTACTATTGATTGACAGCGCCAGTACTACTGAGGTGCGGGCAGTACTATTGATTGACAGTGCCAGTACTATTGAGTGGCGAGCAGTACTATTGATTGACGGCGCCAGTACTACTGAGGTGCGGGCAGTACTATTGATTGACAGCGCCAGTACTATTGAGTGGCGAGCAGTACTATTGATTGACAGCGCCAGTACTACTGAGGTGCGGGCAGTACTATTGATTGACAGCGCCAGTACTATTGAGTGGCGAGCAGTACTATTGATTGACGGCGCCAGTACTACTGAGGTGCGGGCAGTACTATTGATTGACAGCGCCAGTACTATTGAGTGGCGGGCAGTACTATTGATTGACAGCGGCAGTACTATTGAGTGGCGGGCAGTACTATTGATTGACGGCGCCAGTACTACTGAGGTGCGGGCAGTACTATTGATTGACAGCGCCAGTACTATTGAGTGGCGAGCAGTACTATTGATTGACAGCGCCAGTACTATTGAGTGGCGAGCAGTACTATTGATTGACAGCGCCAGTACTATTGAGTGGCGAGCAGTACTATTGATTGACGGCGCCAGTACTACTGAGGTGCGGGCAGTACTATTGATTGACAGCGCGAGTACTATTGAGTGGCGGGCAGTACTATTGATTGACGGCGCCAGTACTACTGAGGTGCGGGCAGTACTATTGATTGACAGCTGCAGTACTATTGAGTGGCGAGCAGTACTATTGATTGACAGCTGCAGTACTATTGAGTGGCGGGCAGTACTATTGATTGACGGCGCCAGTACTACTGAGGTGCGGGCAGTACTATTGATTGACAGCGGCAGTACTATTGAGAGACGGCGTCAGTGCGATTAAATGAGATATGGTGACTGTAATGAAGTGATGGTTAAAATTGTATTGTAATATTATTTCCTGTTGGCTTATTTAATTTATTTATCTGCGTTGATATTATGTAAAATATTGTTGTGTATTGAAAATAGAAAATTTTTGTTTCATATTGCCTGGTTGATTTGTGTTCAATTTATTGTAGACTAGCTGTACCCGTGCGCTCCGCTACACTTATTACAAATAAATATAAAGTAATTACATGAATAATATAGAAAATTGGGTCCAGAGAACATTCGTGTTTGACGGAAGAATAAATCGTTTAATATGGTACTTAATTTAAATTGTATTTAAATAATTAAAATCCTATCATTTTGGTCCAGACACTACTCATTTGATCCAAAGATAATTCGTTTAACATTTTTCTAAATTAGTCTTGAATGCATTCTTTAATAAATCACTCCAAATTTATAGTGTTGATTGTGTACGGAGATCATTTTTATGTTAACCTTACTGTGCATCTTTCTTTTTATGTTTATTTTATTCACGCCTTAACATCGGTGGTCATGTCGCGTGTTTAGAATGTGTGGGTATATCAGCAGGCCGCGTTTACACTTGTTGAGTTCCTGTTTCTATTATGTGTTGTAGATGGCTTGTGTCCATGTTACTGATTATAGACTTTGATTAATATTTTTGGTATTGGTAATTGAGGCGGTGATGAATAATGGCATTTATCTTTATAACCCGGCATTTGTCTTTATGACTAAGGGAAATCATGAAAAACCCCAGTCAGATTGGTCGGCACGGGGTTTGAACCCGGGATTTCCGATTGCGTGTCTCAAATGCTACCGCCTGAGCAAACTCGCTCGGTTGTATTTCATTGTTGATGCAAATAAAAAAATGAGGTACCCTATATAAATATTATTTTAAGAAACACAGGAAAGGAATATGGATAAATTATGAGCGCAGGAACGCCATTTCATGACACCTTTTAAAATAACTCAGCTCCAGTGATCTCTATGGTAAAATGAGTGTATAAAATTAGAGTATTTTATGTGGATGAAATAAAGTTATTTAAAACGGGGGGGGGGTAATAAGGGGGTCCTGAATTAAATAAATCGAAATATCTCACTTATTATTGATTTTTTTTTTTAAATGTTACATAACAAAAGTTTCTTTAAAAATGATTTCTGATAAGTTTTACTCTTTGAAAAATTTTGATAGGACTGATATTTAATGAGATAAATGAGTTTTAAAATTAAAATAACTGTCATCTAAGGCGGTGTATTGAAATAAAAAACAAATGACTTCGTCTATAAGGGGCCTTGGACATAGCAATCGAAAGCTATGAAACATAGCTTACGGACAATATTTTTGTGTTTGTACGAAGTAATATCGGAAGCTAAATTAACCGATTTGTATAATTAATTATTATTTCATCATTGGTAAGTGTAGTTTCTCTGGATGGACATAATGCTATAATGTTATTACAGTAACTTGTGAGTGAATTGAGGACAGGTAAGATTCTTATGCACAGAAAACTTGATAGGTTATTCTGTATATTCATTTCCTGTATTTTTTAAAATAATGTTTATGAACATATTAGTTTTTATCTCAGAGAATTAACGAACAACGAGAGTGTATTGGTTTAGTATGCAGTAATATTACGTTAGCTTAGCAATCCATTATTGTATAATTCAAATGTTAACTATGCTCAATTGAATCGTGTTAAAATACATAAAATATATATGCAATAAACGCAATGCAAAAAAAAAAAAAGTGGGTAATGAGCCAAACAGATTATGTTGCGCTGTTGTAAAATCTGTTCCTCCTGAGATTCAAGAGCTCCCACAACAAATTAAAAACTTTCTAATTCGAGTACATCCGTTATCAACACACTTTTTACATAATATAATATAATATAATATAATATAATATATGATATAATATAATAATATAATATAATATAAACATAATAATAAGTCTGTAGCCAAAATTTTTCTATTAATTTTCGCTTTTCCAAAAATAATTGGTAATAAAAATTAAGAAACGTGTTAAAGGAATTGTCATTGCAACAAATGAGTGGTCTCTGGATCAAAATGATCGCATTTTAATATTTTAAATACAATTTAAATTAAGTAACATATTAAACGATTTATCCTTCTATCAAACACGAATGTTCCCTGGATCAAACGTCCTATTTTAATTATGTAATTACTTTATATTTATTTCTAACGGGTGCAGCGGAGCGCACAGGTACGGCTAGTATAATATAATATAACATAATATAATATAATATAATATAATATAATATAATATAATATAATATAATATAATATAATATAATATAATATAATATAATATAATATAATATAGACTAATATAATATAACATAATATAATATAATATAATATAATAGTGGCTTGGGCAGCAAATGCTGCAATCTAAGTTCATTAGACGCTCAAATAAACATTTTTCAGATTTATTTTCAACTAGTAATTTGTAAATTTATTTTAATAATATTAGTAAAATCATGAGGTAGACTATTCCGCAGGGCTCGTTACCCCCGGCTAATCTCTACTTACCCAGGATTACCGTAACAGTATGAAAACCCATATCCCACACTGATATTTAAACACACATAATGAGGCTACATTATGCCTTTAATAACATATGCGATATTTATCTTGCCCATTCAAATTTATATCACAGTCATCCATAAAAACTGGCAATGTCGTTTCATTCAGAGGATATTACATTTAAATTTAGAAGAGTGAATAAAGAAATTTGTTTTCACATTCTAAAAAATCCTAAAAATTGAGTAAATATCAAATGAAAATATACAAGAATAACATCCACACTATAGATCAGGGATGTCAATGCGTCTGAACTGAGTGTTTTTTTTGGCGTTGTTTTACGATGACGTGTCCATATCTCAGGTTATTTAGCATCTGAATGAAATGGCGATACTTAAGAACCCGCATAACATTTCCTTAAAAGCGGTGTTTCTACTCTATCTTGCTGAAAAGTGAACCTTGTTGAATTTGTATTGCTCGTAGTATGAGCACGTAATACAGGCACTTCGACATCCCTAATATAGACGAATGTAGGGACATGTAAGAAAAGAAATCGCGGGCATTACGGAAATACGGGGAACATGTGTGTGTGGATAGCAATTTCATCAGAAAGTTGTCGGGAATGTGTGAATGCAGATGAATGTTATTTTAATAACTTGTAGAACACAGATCAGAACTAATTATTAAATTAAAATATAGCCTAATGGTGTGAATAATAATATTAATTCGAATATACAGGAACAATGAAATGGGAGAATTTGGGTACGGGGCATTCCATGTCAAATCAACACAAAAAAGTGGACTTTGCAACCCGACCACCTCAGATTTTCATTAAATTAGGTGGAATGGTAAAGAACCTTGAGTTAAGTAATTATGTAAAATTTTAGCCCTCAATAATGCACGATATCCACACAGCAATTTTGTCAATACGAGAAAAAATGTAAAAATGTCGCATACTATGTCAACAAAAATAATTCATAACTTCTCTTCTAATTGAGGTAGAATCTTAAGCTTGGGCTTATTTTAAAGCTAAGGGATCATACTTTTCATTAAAAATAGGTTTGCATCGTGTTTCGAATTTTTTATTGAATGGTCCCGTGAATCACTTTTTAACATTGAATATCTAAAAATGAGGGGCACAAATTATTTCGCGAAAAATATATGTTATAGAGGTAAGAGCATTCTCCCCTTGGTGTAAGTTTCATTTTGGGAACGTCTCAGGAATATCAGTAAGAAAATATGTCAATGTATTGGTTTGTAGCACTTAAACCAGTCTTACACCAACACCACATGCGCGCGAGTTCGTACTTGTCTGATAAGCTGCGTCGTCGATCTGTCAGGCCGTCATGAGTGGCAGTTTATACAGTCTTCAATTTATACAAAACGTGCAATCTGTTTCAAGTGCAGTGTCGTTAGTTTTTGTAGTATGTGGTAGTTTTGTGCGATGTAATGGAGTCGCGTTTTAAGTTATAGGCCTATGTTTGCTGCAATCCCTTCGAGAAATCAGGGCATTGTAATTAGAGGAAAAATTTAAGAAGTGTTATATCGTGGATGCTTAATGTATTTCCTGATTTAAAATAGGAACAAAATGTGTGCGCTTTGTGTCGCAAAGGAATAAAAATATAATATGATGCTATTACGCAGAATCCTTAGAATGACTCTAGTAATGAAGAATATGTCGACTCTACAGCAAATGTAAGTTCATTAAATACAAGTCTTTTTGACCAAGGTGTGTTCCTTAATAAACAAGAAAGACTACAACAAGAGAAATATAAGAGACAGAAATTTGAAAATATTGTAAAAGACAAAGTCTTCGATATTAAAGATGCCGAGGAACCAGGACCTTTCTTATTCTGAAATTTTGTCTCAGTTGCAGGAAATTTTTCAAAATTCAGGTAAAAGTAAGAAAATCACCATTTTAACACTACTACCTAAAAGCTGGAGCGTAAATAATATAAAAAAGAGTTTCTTTCAGCTTTCGAATACATAATTCGGAAAGCCACAAGGAACGAAGTTTGATCAAAGACTTTGTATGTAATACTCTACAAAATCTTTGGGTTTAATATGCGCTGATGTTACATAAATTCGAACATCTGACTTTCTATTAGGCCTAATTGTTTAATTTAATTCACGTAGGCTAATACAAATTTTATAGGCTACAATTAGGTTAGTTACCTGCGGGAGCGAGACAATGTCAGCTGTGCCTTATTTCGACCGTTACTCGGTGCTACAGGAAAGCATTTTCCATAGCTCGACAAACGTATTCTCACTATAGTGTGTAACGTGACTAAAGCTGCATGTACACAGATCAATTTTTCATGCCAATGTGCATGCAATCTGGGAAGAATATTGAAATAATCAAGTTTAAAACGTACGTTCAATTAAGATGCATTAAAATTTTGTGTATGCGTGGTGCGCCCTTTTGAACGTCGTCTTCACTACATAAATATATTAATATTAATATTAAATATCAATCTTGCATTCATTGCTTGAATGCGTAAAGTTTAGGGAAAAGTTTAACCGTCTAGATGCATCTTAATGGATCCATGCTCATCGATTTACGGGGAAACAGTTGGCGACACTGACTAAACAAAAGAACAACAATTGCGATAAATTGATAGCGGTAAATCTAACTGCAGAAATTATCGCGATGTTTGACTGTGATTGGTTGGAATTCAAAATTTCATTACACTTCATTGGTCGAAAATGGAATGACGCCATATAAACGAAATAGTCAACAGTAATGTCACTAGAGGTTTTAATTTATCTAGAGAAAATCAAAGCTCGAGTGGGATTTAATTGACTATTACACTATTAGAAAAAAGTATATAAAGATTAGAAGAAATAAAGTACTCTAATACAATAAAATATTAATTGACCTCCTGAAATTCTATTTCACTAATGTTAGCTTCACGAGAAAGTTTGAAAGGAGCCGCCATTTTCAGTTGACTGTCTATGCTATAAACAAATGACGATCGCAAAGCTTGTTTTATAGTACCCTCTTTTTTATCTCCTCAGATAGTACCGTAAAGAATTTACAGTTTGAAATGTTGGCAAACAAAGAAACAAATTGTAGGGAGGTGATAAAAACAGAAGAAAGTATATAAAGATTAGTGGAAATAAAGTACTCTAATACAATAAAATAGATATTAATTGACTTATTAAAGTTCTATTTCACTAATGTTACCTCCACCAAAATGTTTGAACGGAGCCGCCTTTTTCAGTCAACTATCTATGCGGGAAACAAATTACGACCGCAAAGCGTGTTTTGTAGTATCGTAAAGAATTTGCAGTTTGAAAGGTTGGCAAACAAACAAATGCTAGGATAGTGATAAAAAAACAAATGCTAGGGAAGCGATAAAATTGTGCTATAAGCAGCCATGATTGGTTGAAAGACGTCCTTTCGTACCGTTTTATTGGTCAAAAGTAATATGACGTAGTAAAAGTGTAATAGTCAGCATAGCACTCCAGTCAGTCAGAATTTTTGGTCATCTCTGAAAGTGCAAGTACCTGTTCTCGGTGTTCTGTGTGATGGTGGATATTCAAGATGAATTTTCGGAAAGTGGTATATGTATTAAAGCTATGGATTGCATTGAAGAAGTGAGAATATACGTTTTAATTACAACTGCAATAATTTTTAAACAGTTAAAGCTCCATTAAAGAATTCATTTGTAAGCAATTTATGTGTTAGTTTTAAAGTTAAGTCGAAGGTATTTGTTCTATTTCGGGGTGCGTCCCAATATTTCTTTTTACACCATAGAAAACTAAAAATACCAAATGAGGATTCGCGTCAATGTACTCATATTAGGCCAGTTGAATTGTTATTCAGATCCTCTCAGAACGGAATGAGGCCAGTACAAAGAAAAAATCAACATAATTTGTGAAGGAAATACTGCTTATTTCTGCTTAACATACATTTAAGACCCATGATAATGATGCAAATTCTTATTCCGACGAAGACACGTCATCATAAGGCCCGGAGGTTTAGCCAAAAATTCGTCAAGTTAGTGGTGCACAAGTCATAGAACGCTATTTGAGTAGAGACACAATACCATTTATCCAGAAAAATGTAGGATTTTGTACCCTTTGTATCATTCGAGATGAACAAGAGGCTGATGATTTAGTTCTCATGGCATCAACTGAAGATGATTTACAATATTCAGTACACAATTTAAATAAGGCCAGTGAAAAATATAACATGGAAATTAATATTGAAAAATCGAAAATCATGTAATTTTGTGGGAAATTCCCTGTACCAAGCAAAATCTGTTTGAATAATAAAATAATAGAAAGAGTAAATACCTTCACTTATCTTGACTATACACTATCACCTTATGATGAAGTAGATATTGCTGAAAAAATATGTAAATATAATAAAACAATGGGGATCATTAATAAAATCATGAAACCTTCACTAGTACAAAGACACACAAGAATAGGCTTGTATAAAACCTTAGCACAGCCAGTATTAAGCTATGGTAGAGAAGCATGGACTGTGAAGAATAAAGATGTCAGTAGAATAACAGCAAGTGAGATGAGGTTCATGAGAGCAACAGCTGGATATACTCGCTGGGATCATAAAAAAATTAGGACCTAATGCAAGAACTTCAAATAGAACCCAATATGCAGTTCATCAGCAAATATCAACTTCAGTGAAAGGGTCATCTCGAACGAATGAATCGATACAGAATTCCAAAAGCACTGCTTCATTACCATCCATATGGCAAAAGATCTCTAGGCCGTCCAAAGAAGAGATGGGCTGAAAATTCTAGTTTGAGACCGTAACAGGCCACTTGGCCTAATACTTGTTAGGAAGATGATGATGATGATGATGATGATGATGATGATGATGAGATGAACAAGAAGGTTCTATAGGAGACCAGAATGTTAACCCACATAAAGGAAACATTAATGCCTCCTCTTAGCTTAAATTTGCCCCATCACGTCATGCAATGTAGAGAGAAGTTTTTTTCCCCAATAGAGATCATGTTTGAAGGAGAATATAAGATCTTTTTTTATTTGAAAACTTCAAAACGTGTATTGTAATTCACTGTAATATAACATATGCACATACGGTCTTACTAATAAAAACTCTATATGCAGACGTTTAACTGTCTTATACTTATACAATGAGTAGCTCGTTTATAAGTCGTGGTTAAATTCTTTACTAATAATCACTGCATACGTCATGTATAACTGTATAACTGTTACACAGCTACGTCATAGTTTCGTCATTACTTCGTTACGAAAGGTAATAGAATATCTGAGATTCTCTACTGGATCCGGTAGAGTGCTCTAGTGTGGCGTGTTAAATATCGATAGTACAACTGGCTCTAATCGATTACCACACTACATTTTGGTCAAAGAGTACAAGCTACGACAATATTATTCTAATAATTATATGATCTTTGGTTTGTTCTTCCGTGGTTACAAGATAACCATCATTGTAAAATGACAGTCGATACGAATATATACATCGCTTAAACAAGGGGTTTCGTGTATATAACTACTGCAAAGCAATTCCCATTGTATAGTTACAGCCTGTTTATACGTCCATAGCTTATTCACGGTTTATTAGTAACGTTTTCTGTCTCAACTCTGCATAAGTCTCGTATAAAAACTATACACGGTTTATTAGTAAGACTGATAATGTATAACATGGTCACAATCAATTTATTTTCTTTTCACTTACTGTGCACATTGTTAATATTAATGCATATTTGTATATATTTATGTTCATATTACGGAAAAAGATATTTGGTTTATATAATTTACGATTAAATATGCAATTTATTCTATGACGCTTTGTAGTTATTTCACTAGATTAGCTAGGCCAGTGATGCCAACAAGAGCGCAGGCGTGCCTCGTCGCCCGTATGCGCTGTCCAGAGCACGCACAGAGGTCTAAAATCCATATTTAGGAGGACAAATGGAGAAAAATGACATGTAAAAAAATGAAATTAAACCCTTAAATTATTTTTCCTATATAACTGAGTAACACTGAATTGATAATCTTAATCAGCGGAGGTGGCTGCATAGCGAGATAAGAAGCCGGTAACATGCCACATTTCGCCACCCAGCATTCTTACTCAGCAAGCGCCGCGAGTCTGCCGTTTTCCTTGTGCTGTAACTCTGTTGTAAGTGGTCGATTCCATTCATATTTGGTATCAACATGTCAAGTAGTTCTTTGGGTATGTAACACTGTTTGTTTGTGTTACATTTAATGTTATTATAGTATGTAAAATTAGCTTGAATGGACACGGGACAAAATATAAATATAACCATTGAGTGCAGACTTTGCTAAGGTAGAGAAAAAAAACCCCTTTGGTTCGTCCAAAAATGATTTTTTTTTCACTTCCTCCAGTATTTACCTCTATTTTAAATCTAGTCTTAAGGTGTGCAGATTTGCGGAAGTAATAATTATGAGCACTATTCTTTCGAGGTGCAGTAGTGCAATTTTTCTCGGTTGCAGTTATTTCAATATCTGTGAACCGAATCTGCTTCCGCAGTATAATTCAGGGAATTCAAGATGACAGCTTGTTAATTATGTACCAAATAAGCTTCCCGAGTGTCCGAAAGGTGCAGTAGTACCTAAAATGTTACATTTCCCCCCTCTAAGATTTTGTTTAAATGCATCCCCCTGTATGGGGCACTTCTGTTCATACCAACGTAAACAGAGTTTGTACACAAATCAAATGTAGTCTACTAATTGTAACTACTGTATAAAATTTCATAAAAATCTGTCCAATAGGACAAAAGTTACTAATTTTGTCTAATTGCGCCCCCTATAAGGGGTAGTTACACTTAGACCAACGTAATGAGAGCTTGTATACAAAACATACATGCTACCTGTAACTACTTTGTAAACTTTCATAAAAATCTGTTAAATAGGAGAAAAGTTACTAATTTTGTCTAATTTTGGCCCCTAAAAGGGGTAGTTCTCCTTATACCAACGTAATCAGAACTTGTATACAAAACATATATGTTCCTTGTAACTGTTTTGTAAAATTTCATGCAAATCTATCAAATAGGAGAAAAGTTACTAATTTTGTTTAATTGCGCCCCC
The DNA here is from genome assembly GCA_025594305.2 of Periplaneta americana. Taxonomy (NCBI): domain Eukaryota; kingdom Metazoa; phylum Arthropoda; class Insecta; order Blattodea; family Blattidae; genus Periplaneta; species Periplaneta americana. Next base: position 36,417,942 of record JAJSOF020000040.1, on the reverse strand, counting down.
TATAAGGGCTAGTTCCCCTTATACCAACGTAACGAGAGCTTGTATACAAAACATACATGCTACCTGTAACAACTTTGTAAAATTTCATAAAAATCTGTTAAATAGGAGAAAAGTTATCAATTTTGTCTAATTGCGCCCCCTATAAAGGGTAGTTCCCCTTATACCAACGTAACGAGAGCTTGTATACAAAACATACATGCTACCTGTAACAACTTTGTAAAATTTCATAAAAATCTGTTAAATAGGAGAAAAGTTATCAATTTTGTCTAATTGCGCCCCTATAAAGGGTAGTTCCCCTTATACTAACGTAATCAGAGCTTGTATACAAAACATATATGCTACTTGTAACTGCTTTGTAAAATTTCATAAAAATCTGTTAAATAGGAGAAAAGTTATGAGTTTTGTCTAATTGCGCCCTCCTATAAGGGGTAGTTCCCCTTATACCAACGTAACGAGAGCTTGCATACAAAACATATATGCTACCTGTAACTACTGTGTAAAATTTCATAAAAATCTGTTATGTAGCTGAAAAGTTATTAATATGTCCCGCTAAATTTGCATTCTAGACCACTGTGGCACGCAGAGCACTCAGGTACGTCACTGGTCAACACAAGGGTTGTAAAATAGACATTGACGATGGAGCGGAAGAAGTCGTACAGTGAAGTTTCAGGCTGACTGGACTCTTGAAATATCAAGATCTTCTCAGATTTTACAAAGCTTTAAATCGCGAACTACAGAGTGATTTATATAGAACTGAAACATTTCTTTCATTAATTGTTTCAAAACGAATTGCGCTAGCGACAACTTATTATACCAAAAATGTAGAGGAATTTTGGGAGATTATTTACCTCTATAGCAAATGTTGAAAATGTCCTCCATCCTGCATAAGGCACAACTCAACACGTCGTTCCATCTTACTGGCCACTAGTTGGAGGACTCTGTTGTCAATAGCTTGAATCTCCTGTGTGATGTTGTGCTTCAGATCGTCCAATGTCTGGGGACGTGTGGCGTAAACCCTGTTTTTTTAAGTAACCACATAGAAAGAAGTCTGGCGTTGTCAAATCCGGAGATCTCGGTGGCCACAGGTTCCTGGAAATTATTCGGTCGTCAAAGAAACTTGCAATTAGTTCCATGGATTCATTTGATGTATGGCATGTAGCGCCATCTTGCTGAAAATATCCTTGACTCAGCTCTACATCGTCCAGTTGCTCAACAAACTCCATGAAAATCAGTCGGTACTCTGCAGTGTTAACAGTCTGGTTTAAAAAATGGGCCCCACTATTCTCTGTGCGGATATTGCGCACCAAACTCCGATTTTAACCGGGTGCATAGGTGCTTCATGGATGACATGTGGAACACCAAATTCTCTCTGGTATGCCCTTTGAGTAGTTGTAATTGAATTCGTAATCCAGTATTGCTTCACAAGGAAGAGTCGTTGATTTAATGTGTACTGCATTTTCACGTTGACACAAAATGTCGAAAACAGCTGCCAACAATAGGAATAAAACATAAACATCTGCGCATCTAGTGCTGCCAACAATAGGAATAAAACATAAACATCTGCGCATCTAGTGACAAGGAATCGAAACTCCAGAACATTCTGCTTAATTTGGTGCTAAAATTGGGTCATTGAATGAATTTCCAACGGAATAATTAAAGAAAGAAATGTGTCAGTTCTATATAAATCACTCTGTATATCCAGGGGTACGAAAATTTTTCAGTGCAAATGATTTCTATATTTCCAGCGGCCTGTTTCTCAAAAATACTAGTTTAGTAGTTCACCAGTTACTAGTTACCAGAGTATATTTCACCAGCTCTAGTAGATTCTGTTTCTCAAACCATTTTACCAGTCTAGTAACTTGTGACAATTTGTCACTAGTCACGTGATCTGATTCACTAGTCAGCTGATTGAGTTCATTTGTTTATAGTCATTGGTAGGTATTGTTATTTGATATTAGAAGGCTAAGTTGTTTGTGTTATGGTTTTGATTTCTCTTTTCGGTTGAAATTCCATCAGTTGAAAGCAAATTAACTATACTCAATATGATTAATGAATCAAAGGATTATTATTCGGTGCTTTTTCAAGCATGTTAACAAAAAAATGATGAAGTAAACGAATGGACAAAAAGTGTTGTAATGTGTGGGGCTATGGAACTGATACCTCAGAACAAAGATTAGGGACACTTACTGGCCCAACATTAAGAAAGTAATTTTGATAAGTACCAATTCAAGTTCACAGTATCGTAATATGAACATATGATGTAGCTAGTGGGTCTACTGTCGACATGAATGCCACTTATGACTTGATGAAAAATTCGCTAATTTTTTTCAGTTTTATATTTGATCTATTCATAAATTATTGTCGTTTTATATTTAATTTGTAGGCTAAAGTTGACAATGCCAGAAGAACTGGCAGTGGAGGAGGAAAGCCAGTAAAAATTACTGCAGTTGATGTATTGGTATTATATTATTAGGAAAAAATTCTGCAAGTGTTGCTGGTCTAGGACAGAAAGACTAGAAAAGACTAGACGGCATTGGAAAATAATCAACATCCCGATTTGTAGAGCAATTTGTGTTTGAAGCTTTGCTGATAATACAAGACTTCTATTTTTTTTTGTCTTGTTATGGCAGGTCCCACTATATTTAACAACTTTTCAAGCTTTTCAGTCCTTTACCTAAACCGTTCATTATATTTAAACAATGCTCCCGTAAAGGAATAATAATTGTTCTTTCTCGATATAGTTTTAGCTCTTCTCACTTCTTCATCACTTCATTTGGAATCACCAAACCAGATATTAAAAGAAAATAACTACAATATTTTGTTTTATCTGAGAAAGGTTGTCACTGGTAACTGATAATGTAGAAATCATCAGTCTTTAGAATCTTGTAGGAATATTCCTGTTGAATACTAGTGTAATCAACTAGATTAGCATTTTGAGAAACAGAATCACTTATGAACTGGTGAAATCGACCAATATTACTAGTCTGTGAACTGGTAACTACTACTTTACCCTTGTAGTTTCTAGAAACACAGACTAATATTACTAGTGTACAGACTAGTATTACTAGTCCATGAGTTTTGAGAAACAGGCCCCTGTACGTATGTACGTGAGCAATTTTTCTCTCTTATGAACATCACAAAACCAAGATTGAGATCAGGATTATCAAGTGATAATATGCGGACAATGCTAAGTATTGCTGCAGGATACATTTCGCCGGACATACTAAGAAGATTGACGTTGGCAAAAAGGAGGAAGAGCGATTCTGAATTAGACGAGAAGTCAGGAATCTAAATTATTTATATAAGTGATATGTACATATAATAAGTAAATGATTTTATAACAATTACAGAACAATTAATGAGACAGACTTTATTATCTAAAACTCGTAAGTTAAACAGAATATATGTTTATTTATTTTAGGTCTATTATATAATTTTTTAGAAATATAGAATGCCTTACGATTTCTTTTACAATTGTCTAAATTTAAAACAGAGGAGCAAGCTTATGTACCAATAATTACATTATTAGATAATTATAACAATATATTATATAGGCCTAGTAATTATTATCTGCAAATGTATAAGTTGAGGAGAGTCTAGATTTGTCATTTATTATAGTATTTTATAATTCATTTTATTTATTAGAGAGGTACTTGCTACAAAACATGCTTTGATTTCTTGTTGAATTTTTGTATGAGTGTAACACATTATCTATTAATAATAATAATAATAATAATAGTAATAATAATAATAATAATAATAATAATAATAATCTATACTAATAATAAATCTGTAGCCGAAATTTTTCTGGTAATTTTCGATTTTCAAAAATAATTGGTCCTAACATATATAATTAACCACCATGAAACCGAAAAACGCTTTTTTGAAATTTTTGTTTGTATGTCTGTCTGTCTGTCTGTCTGTATGTTTGTTACATTTTCACGCGATAATGGCTGAACGGATTTCGATGAAAATTGGAATATACATTAAGTTCGCTGTAACTTAGATTTTAGGCTATATGGCATTCAAAATACATTATTTAAAAGGGGGTTATAAGGGGGCCTGAATTAAATAAATCGAAATATCTCGCTTATTATTGATTTTTGTGAAAATGTTACATAACAAAAGTTTCTTTAAAATAATTTTCGATAAGTTTTATTTCTTGAAAAATTTTGATAGGACTGATATTTAATGAGATAAATGAGTTTTAAAATTAAAATAACTGCCATCTAAGGCCGTGTAATGAATTAAAAAACAAATGACTTCGTCTATAAGAGGCCTTGGACAGCAACAATCGAAAGCTATGAAAGATAGCCTACAGATAATGTTTCTGTGTTTGTATGAAGTAATATCGGAAGCTAAATTAACTGATTTGTATAATTAATTATTATTTCACCATTGGAAAGTGTAGTTTCTCTAGATGGACATAATGCTATAATGTTATTACAGTAACTTCTAATATAATATAATATAATATAATATAATATAATATAATATAATATAATATAATATAATATAATATAATATAATATAATATAATATAATATAATATAATTAATGTAATGTAATGTAATGTAATGTAATGTAATGTAATGTAATGTAATGTAATGTAATATAATTTAAGTTATTTCAAGGGTTCAGAACCATAGTGGGCCAAGCGCCATTTACTGAATACGTAGAAAACAAGGGTTAAAATTAAATTATTGCCATAATTCAAGTAAAATAAAATATACACATTAAATCTAAATGATGTCAATCTTCATTAAGCTATGGTTGCATTTAATAAAAATTAAGAAACATGTTAAAGGAATTGTCATTGCACCAAATGAGTGTCTCTGGACCAAAATGATCGCATTTTAATTATTTGGATGCAATTTAAATTAAGTAACATATTAAACGATTTATCCTTCTATCAAACACGAATGTTCCCTGGATCAAATGTCCTATTTTAATTATGTAATTTCTTTATATTTATTTCTAACGGGTGCAGCGGAGCGCACGGGTACGGCTAGTAATAATAATAATAAAAGAAGAAGAAGAAGAAGAAGAAGTGCATAATATGTAATAATTACATAACAATTAATTAAATAGGCCTCATTATCTAAACTGAATAAGATAAAGATAATTATTTTTATTATTTGTTTTAGGCCTATTATTTAATTTTTATAGGTGCAGAATATCATATGATTTATTTTATGTACTAATAATTACATAATCAGATAACAATTAATTAGATACTGATTATTATCTGCAACTGTGTAAGTTAAGGCTAGTCTATGTTTATTATTTATTGTACTATTTTATGCTAATTGATTTTATTACTGAGGCACCTGCTGCAAAACATGCTTTGATTTCTTGTTGTCTTTTACCAGTATGAATGTTATCGACTGCTTAATAGAAGCAGTTTAATTCACCTGGCAGTGGAGGCCAATAATAGAGCTCATTTTGCGCACCCCTTCTTGTTCACCGCTGCTGCCTGTTGAACAGATTCATTGCAACGAATCAGCGCTTGATCGTACGTAGAGTCAAGTACGTGCTTTGACCTTGACATCGCTGAGCTAGGCTGTCCTTGACCTGTCCTACGTATTATTTGAGCGACTGAAAGCGAGTCAACCCCCTCCCTCATGTTTACAGATACAGGTAGCGTATAACCCCGTCACCACTAACCTGCTGTAATGTTTTTGTGGCTAAACCCCCGGGCCTTAGACTCATCAGACGAAGAGGAAGTCATTCCCCTCCGAATAAGTTTTGTGTAACCCAGGGATGTCGAACAGCGCTCTCGAGCTGTGAACTCCTCCCTTACCGTGCAACGGTTGAACACAGGTAGCAGGCAGTCCGGCCGAATGATCGTAAACAAAAGCGAAACTGCGGCGGCTGGTACTTTGATAACTTTTATACATCTTACCAATTGATTAGGAACTCAGTTAAGATTTGTACTTGATGAACTCTGATAAACAAAGAATGTAGCCTACATGAAGACGAATTATGGTGGTGATGATGATGATGATGTTGATAATAATAATAATAATAATAATAATAATAATAATAATAATAATAGTAATAGTTTTATCTACTAGGTCATTCCATAATTGTTGTTCGTTAGTGACAGATATAAATATAATAATATAATAATAATAATAATAATAATAATAATAATAATAATAATAATAATAATAATGTTAATATCATATTTAAAATATCAACTCTGTGTGTGTGAGTGTGTGTGTGTGTGTGTGCGCGTGTGCGTGTGCGTGCGTGTGTGTGTGTTTTTTTCAGAAACGTAAACTGTTTTGATGTATAAAATTGATTACTTTTAACGTGACTTGAAATTTGTTCATAGTTTTTGTTGTAGATTTAAAAATATCTTCTCCTCGAGTTCGATCCTTTAGTGAAATGACATCTACTAGATCTCCATGAACATTGAAATCTGAATCGACACTCCTTATGAATATACTTTAGCTAGCTGCGCCGTATCTGTCCTTTCGGTACTATCATCAAGAGCTATAGTGAGTAATAAGTGAAAGTTTTCATTCTTGCTATCAGTTGTTCCTCCAAGTTATCTCCCATTTATGATACGCGCTCTGCAACAGTATTACGAGACAAACATATAGATTTAAAATCATTAACGTATTCCGGACATATCCCTTTTGTAACAGCTATGAGACAGCCTTTCACAAATAGCTTTGAAGCCGTTGCAATAATTTCACAAATTTTGTAGTTAGCACGAACCAAGCTTGTTCTACTAACACCTGATGATGATGATGATGATTATTATTATTATTTCTGAATTCAATCTCGATTTTAATTCTTCTACAACCTTTTCACGAGTAAAACCGGATACATTTTTCTGATCCTTATGCTTCAGCATGACGTCTAGAATTAAAATGCCTTTTAATATTATGATGGCCAATGTATCCAAGTTCTTTTCTACATATTAAGCAATGTACCTTTCCGTCCTTTAAGATCAATAAATATTTATCTGTCCACTCACTATTGAATCGTCGTTCCATATCCATACTAGCCGCCAGAGTTGATAAACACACTGCGTACAGAACACTGCTACAGCGAGCTGACTGACTGTCGTTTCAGCTCAGCTACGGTAGGAAACAGTGTTAATCGTTTCACAGTTTGAGAGCGCTGTTCGACATCCCTGGTGTAACCTATATTATTATATTCTATGTCATCATAGATATCCCCTAGTATAATGATTTTCAATCTTTCTTACAGCCCTGGCAGTTTTGACCTTCTATAGCAAATAATGTATTGCTTTTAATTGAAATGTGTCATTGAATATTAATATACGAAAGAGTCATTCGACAGGGCCTATTAATATGTTATGTGAACATTTTATTTAACTTCTTACAATATCAGAGAAACAACTGTCTTACTGCTAAGCGTGTAAGAGGTAAAGAAAGTGTTTATACTAGGGGGTATGAATGAATTAAGTTTATTATACTGAAAGCCTAAGATATGACTTGTAAAGACAATTACATTGATTTATAAAAAGGAAATACACTTCCATTTCCATAGAATACATTAAATCAGTAAATACGCACTTTCTGAATCAATAATAGTACATTATGCAACGAGCCTATAATGATAGTAATTAAGACGCAAGTATGGATATTTATGAAACGAGCGTAAGCGAGTTTCATAATATTCATACGAGCGTCTTAATTACCATTATAGGCAAGTTTCATACGACTTTTTATACTCGACCATATTTCTAACTTGAAATTATTCAGATGTATACATTTTATTTGTATCTGACAAGATCGGAAGTAACCTTGTTCTAGGCCGTGAATTGTGAGATGTGCGCAGACGCGAAAGTATTGATTTTTTCCGAGGAACAATAATGTCATTGACCTTGATGTAATCCCGTTAAACTTGATATAACCTTGATTATTGAATTCGACATTGAAAAACGAGATGACAAATTGAATTTATTTGGATATTATTTACAATTAACGCTAATTATTATAGTAACAGAACATAACCTTCTGCGACAGTATTGGATTTCCAGCCTCCGTGACTTTTCGCTAATTCTCTTTCGATTGCATATCCGAGAATAATCGATACTTGCGGTTTTATAACGGTAGAAAGCTGACCTGTCATTGGCTGAACACCTGTAAGCTGAGTTGTCATTGGCTGAAAACACCTGTACTTTAATGAGTAGGTGTACTTTAATGACATGCATTAAAGGACTGCTACCAGGTGTATAATTACTACATTTCGGCATGGTCGAGCATAAAATAACATAAGTAATTGTGGCCAGCTGCATCAGACAAATATCCCACTGTGCGTCGTAGGACTACCTGATTTACAGTTGGAGGAAAACCCCGTAGCCGACTCAGCTCAAGAAGGCATTCGAAATTACGCCTGGGCGCACATATTGTATATTATTATTATTATTATTATTATTATTATTATTATTATTATTATTATTATTATTATTATTATTATTATAAAAATGGAAATTGACACACAATCTTCATCGGATTAATCGCAACCGAGAAGTACGACTCATTCAATAAAACAAAGAAAGAATAAACTTTGACAGAAAAACAAAGAAGACGAAAAGTGAAGAATCTAAAAAGAGATAGAGCAGCAAATACAGAAACGGAGGAAGAAAGGAAGAATATGAAGAGAGAAAGAAAGGGAATAAGAAAAAATTTGTGACGGTATGAGTGTGTGTGTGTGTTGTTTTATTGTAATCTTACTCTTTGACCGAATTATAACGTGGTAATCGATCAGACCCAGTTGTACTATCGATACTTAGCGCGGCACACTAGCGCGCACTATCGGATGCCATAGAGAACCTCAGTTATTAGTAATGAAGTAATGACAAAACTATGACGTAGCTGTGTAACAGTTCTACTGTTATACACGACGTATGTAGTGATTATTATAGGGGAACAACTTACAAAACTTCGTTGGTCTGCGCGTGCGTCAATCTTAAAGAGTGACATAATATACTATTCACCTTTTCCTTTCTAATTGTCAGCCAATAATGAGAGCAGTGTTGCATCAGCTGACTTATCAATCAATAGCGACAATGGTTCAGATTAATGGAGGGAAAATTCCGACTCCGCCTGTTACACAGCGGTAAGGTTTAGTAACCTCCTACAACGGAGTTTTGTCAGTTGTTAACCAATATTAAGGAATTTACACACGGCTTATAAACGAGCTATTCCTTGTGTAAGTATAAGACAGTTAAACGGCTGTAGAAGAGTTTTTATTAGTAAAACCATTAATCAACATCCATGAACCACCCCTCAAATTTTGTTGCTGGAATTCGTTTCCACTCAACATATGCCAAGAACGGTAACCATTTAATCTGCTGAGGCCTGAGAATATAGTATACTATACTATACTTCATACATGATTATTAGGGACCGGATTTTTGTGTAATTAGCTATATATTATATTCCTTTCAACCTAACTGTATATAAATAACAATTCTTTGTGAATCTTGTAATTACCATTAATATATTAAAATTTGATACAACATATTTTTATATATTTACCCCACATTACATATTATGGCTTGTTATTGCATAAATCTACATATTTAGGGGTTTTATTCATTTTTATTCTCTGAAAGGAAAAAAAAAAATCTGCTGGGGAAGTTAACAATTTGAAATACACAGATTTTACCTACCCAAGAAAGGATATATTTCGGGACGAAAACATAACGTCCTTAGTTCCAGAAAGTAATAGAGGCACTCACCCCATACCGCCCACTGTAAATATAAGTGAACAAAAGGCAACCTTTCTAATTCAACTACCTTGTATTGTAAAAATCACTCAGAAAGTAGCGTTGCCTTCATGTGGTGGAGTGGGACGAGGACGACATGGCTTGTCTCGAACTATAATTGTTCTGTACACGTCTTAACAAGCCGTTCCCATGCAATTTGCAACCTTACCCACCCTCTTCCTAATCCTTCCCGGGAAAACCCGTGTCAAATGTGACACTAGCTGCAATAAAGTAGCCGACTTTTGAAAAGAAGCTGGAGTAAAGGAACAAACTGGAAAGATCTTCAATGATTAAAATAAATAGCTTTTCAGGTTATTGCTTGACCTCTTTACTTTAAATTTAGTAGACAGACCTATACGGAAATGGGATTTTTCGAGCAATTAGAAAGTATGGTTCTCGGCTGGAATAATCCTACCCTTCTGAATGAGACGGGAATGTCACTTTTGTAAATGCCTATAGTTTGAGGTTTTAGTAGCTAGTACTTTGTTTTTTACAGGGAGCAGCTAAAATCATGTGTCCCACATCTCCCCTTATTTTCTCCTAATCCAGTAAAGCGAAACAGTGCTTGCAGTTCTGTTGTGTCATTCATTTCGCTCAGTTCTCTAGTTTTAGTTCTTACAGTATAAAGTGCAAGTGAGTTTATCTACTGCTTTTAACTAACTAAAATGGCCCCTGTATCTTCAACCCTAACGACGAAAATAAAATCATGGATTGCGATGGACGAAGCTTTCACTACAGATGGAAAAATAGTAATGTGTCAAGTGTGCCCTAAAAAGTCGGGTGCTCTATGAAATCACAACTGGGGAGTTCTTACCTATCCTATACCTGCCAGATATTGATATTAAATATTTTCATGATTTTACATATTTTGGTACATATTCAGCTTATTCTTCTTACATAAATATGTACATATTTCACATAAAAATCCGGTCCCTAATGATTATGATATAAGATGTATGTGCAGAGGCGCAAAGTATAGGCCTACCTGCATTTGTGCCTTAACTATAACCTGCAGAATTTTTCTTCATGTCAGTTATCTTTTTTGAAGTGAATAATTATATTGAACTTTAAAAATAAAACAACAAATGTCTCAGAACTGAGGAGGATAATGATACACTAAAGACAAATTGTAAATAATTATTGTGCGAGATCGTGTGTATTTGCTTGTTTTCCGCACAGAACCAATACGCGTAAGTGTTAAATACCACATTCAGTATTCCCAACGTAACACACATAACAATTTCCCTCTTCTTACCGCTTAAGCGCGACATTCATTTTACTGCTTTAGGCTTTTAACATATTATTTTTACAGACGTTTAACATAGTAATAATTATGAATTGAAACTTACCACTGCAATTTCACCTAAATTGCAATGTTAATTATTGTTTTTAAATACTTGCAAAAATTAAGTAAAGTCTACTACTCCACGAAACTTATTGCATTCCTGATACAAGTAACATTAAGGAAGCCGTGAAAAAATCAACAAGATTCCAGATACCGATGTTATTATTGCAATATGTTATATAAATAATATTGTTAAAATATTAAAATGAAAAATAAATCATTACATAACCTTACCGTTTATTTTAAGTTCGCATTTATAGACTGGGGAAAAAAGGACAGACGTATATCACGGCCTGCTGGAGTATAGTAAACACAGAAAACATTTTATAGCAACAATGTTGAAGAAAGATATTTTGGTTTTCCGAAGTTGTCGTCATTAAACAGAATAGTAATATACGTTACAAGAGCGGTATGTTGACGTTTTCATGTTCGAGGAAAAGATTGAAAAAGCGAAACGTAGTTGAGCTTTTTTAATTTCCGAGAACATGAAAACAAACATACCGCTCGTGTATCGTACATTATTTTGTGAGAAGATCGTTTATTACATACCTGAAAGGCGAATTTCTAATTAGTTGCAATGAAATCTCCATCTTGGTTTCTGTTAAATGACGGCAACTTTAGAAAACAAAAATATGTATACTCCAGCAGGCCGTGATATACGTCTGTCTTTTTTTTCCCCTAGTCTATAAATGCGAACTTAAAACAAACGTAAAGTTATGTAATGATTAATTTTTTCATTTTAATATTTTAACAATATTATTTATATAAATATTGCAGTAATAACATCGGCATCTGGAGTCTTGTTGATTTTTTTACGGCTTCCTAAATGTTACTTGTATCAGGAATACAATAGCTTTCGTGGAGTAGTAGACTTTACTTAATTTTTGAAAATATTTAAAAACAATAATTAACAGTGCAATTTAGGTGAAATTGCAGTGGTAAGTTTCCAATTTATAATTGTTACTATGTTAAACGTCTCTAAAAATAATATGTTAAAAGCCTAAAGCAGTAAAATGAATGTCGCGCTTAAGCGGTAAGAAGAGGGAAATTGTTATGTGTGTTACGTTGGGAATACTGAATGTGGTATTTCACACTTACCGCGTATTGGTTCTGTGCGGAAAACAAGCAAATACGCACGATCTCGCACAAACCAACATGGAGATTTCATTGCAACTAATTAGAAATTCGTCTTTCAGGTATGTAATAAACGATCTTCTCACAAAATAATGTACGATACACGAGCGGTGTGTTTGTTTTCATGTTCTCGGAAATTAAAAAAGCTCAACTACGTTTCGCTTTTTCAATCTTTTCCTCGAACATGAAAACATCAACATACCGCTCTTGTAACGTATATTACTATTTCGTGGCTACGCAAGAATTCAAACCAGAGTTGACCAAAACATCTGATGTTCTTTTCTGTATGACGTGATGTAATTATCTAAGCATCGCACGAATAGAATGTAGCTCCAATGTGATAGCGGTAATGAGTTTTAAAACAATGAAAGTGAAGGAAAATTAACCTCTCGTGTGTCCATTCTCCTCAGGTTGAGGATTAGAGAGGAGAGGCTGCTTCCTGTCGGACACGAAGGTGTGGCATCTCGCACTCATCCCAAAGTATCGAAGTGAAAGCGGTGCGGGCCTGATAACACACCGACCGCCAATTACGCCCGCCGCTCTTTAAGAATTAATCTTGCAACTAGACCCCATTCCCCAAGCATTTCCTGATTCCTAACGTAACCTGACGCATTTTATCTCCAGTGACATTTACAGCAACGTAACGACAGAGTCAAGACCATTAATAACCTCTCGGCAGATATTAAATTGAAACAAATGAGACTATTGCCATATGTAGTATAGTTTTCCTTTTTATATCATCCACTGTATAAAAAGTGACATGCGTACTTTCCATTTGCCCATTTCTTTTCTTTAGCTTGTTTTTTTTTCTTCTTCCTACAAGAAATTCATATCTCCTGACTGACCAGGGGCGAATGCTAGTCACGAAAGTTAGGCTTGCTCTTTTATTCATAGGGGAAGATGGGAGGATATAATAATTCATAATTAATAAAAATAATCAGACCCACATAAATAATTTATTTTATAATTATGAAATCATTATGAGTCATGGATCGTATTCGCTTATCAGATGTAGAAGTTCGATATAATATAACAAACATGCCCAATAAAACAGTTTATTTAGTTTTTTCGACCCTGCCAACCAATGCACATTGTTGCATTGAGCTGCACTGAACGAGCGCACATATTCTCTATAATGTCTGTCTTCTCTTGAATAGTCCTTCGGGAAAATGGATTTAATAACAAGGTTTCAATAATACGCAATTCCGAACTCATTGCAATACTTCAAATTAATGTTTTAAGAATTAATAATACATGCATTCCGCTCATACAATTACATTGCACTCGCAAATCACAGCACATTCCCGCTGCCAATACTGGTCTGTGCAACGTTAAATAGTTATTGGTGTAGCTCTCGGACCAGAGCTTCAAACAACACACAACAGAAGCATGTGCGCCTAGGACGGACTAAGGAGGAAGGCACTTGCGCGCGCATCATATTCTTGCTGTTTCTACGTCTTTCCTGTAGCTCCGAGAAACGAGCAAGCGTTGCGATACTTGCGGTGTGCAAACTGCGGATGGTATTACGTCTGTACAATATTCCAAAAATCAAAATAAATTTTAATGTACGTAATCTCATTTTGAGGAATACACATTCTACGAAAATATAGGGCTTGCGCAGCAAGCATAGCATGCCCTGAGAAATCGCCACTGCTCCTGACAGACACAGAACTGTTAGGTTGTAAAAGTGCATACTACCCTATAGTCTGGGTCAGCTTACTTTATACCCTAGGGTGAAACCTAACCATTTTCTCCCCTTACTACATATGCTAGTGGATTGTGGTGTTTTTCTAGTTTTCAGGTTGAATTTTCTTTTGCCTACTTCGTTTCGAATTTCGATACTGACAAATACTACAAATGGTAGTGATTTTGCAACTAGTATATTGACAGCTGAGACAAATATCGACAATATTTGTCGGCACTGGAGTTCCATGAAATTAAAATTGTACTAGATTTCTGAGCCTGTTACTGGAAGCTAGTGAAATTTGGACATACTAATAATTAATTAATATCAGTATTAATATTAATACATAATAGTTATTTTATGTGTTGCGTTGTGGTTATAATTCAAGACTATAGTCAGGTAAGTTTTCGGAGTTAGTACTAATAATTTCACGTGGTCAAACAAAATACATTTTTAGGTTAGGTCTCTTAAGTCAATTGTTTAGTCAAACCAATGAATTTCGTAATGCCAGACAAAATACTTGACATGTTGATCCCTTTCTCATATAGTTCGCCTTCGAAAACATGTTATAAATTATTGAATTATTTAGAATAACCTTCCAACATCAAGTACGGTAAGTAAATAAGTCATTTAGTACGAAGGATCGTGTGATATCTGGTAATAGTTGGCAACACTGACAAGACGGCAATATTTGCTGTTTGGGAACTGTTCTTATGTGACCCTCACTATACCAGTGGCTAATAAAAATCTATAAAATAGAACCTAAATGAAGAGGTGGATTCCAAACTAGTCTAAATCAAAATGACAAATTGTGAGAAAAATAACAAAAACTGATCAAACAAATTTGACGCTCCTAGTGCCTGCATATGTCTTCTTCTTCTTCTTCTTTTTTTTTTTTTTTTTTCAAGCGGATCTAAGTCAAGACTTACAAGGAAGGCTAGGATTGTTGTTATTGTTGATTAGAGCCGAAGAGAATAAATCTACAAAAACATATTGAGCATTTCATGTAATAGTTGTGTTTGTGTATTAAATTATTTTAAAATGGTGTATAACCTTCAAGAGAGAGCATAAATCATCCTTATTGATTAAATTTAGAAAATTACACAAAATAAGTTGTGTTTTTCTCCTAGAATCAACTGATAATAACAAAAATACAGGTTGCCAGGCGACGATAAAAAACAAAAGATGCGAAAACAAATGAATGAGTTGTATAAACAATTGAATGCTCTTTCATATCTATAATAATAATAACTCTGTAGCCGAAATTTTTCTGGTAATTTTCGATTTTCCAGAAATAATTGGTCCTAACATATATAATTAACCACTCTGAAACCGAAAATCGCTTTTTTCTGAAATTTTTGTTTGTTTGTCTGTCTGTCTGTCTGGATGTTTGTTACCTTTTCACGCGATAATGGTTGAACCGATTTATATGAAAATTGAAATATAAATTAAGTTCACCTGTAACTTAGATTTTAGGCTATATGACATTCAAAATACGTTATTTAAAAGGGGGTTATAAGGGGGCCTGAATTAAATAAATCGAAATATCTCGCTTATTATTGATTTTTGTGAAATATGTTACATAACAAAAGTTTCTTTAAAAATGACTTCCGATAAGTTTTATTCCTTGCAAAATTTTGATAGGACTGATATTTAATAAGAAATGAGTTTTAAAATTAAAATGCAATGCCATCTAAGGCAGTGTAATGAAATGAAAACAAATGACTATGTCTATAAGGGGCCTTGGACAACAACAATCGAAAGCTATGAAACATAGCCTACAGAGGATGTTTCTGTGTTTGTATGAAGTAATATCGAAAGCTAAATTAACTGATTTGTATAATTAATTATTATTTCACCATTGGAAAGTGTAGTTTCTCTAGATGAACATAATGCTATAATGTTATTACCGTAACTTCTGAGTGATCTCTGGACCAAAATGATGGCATTTTAATTATTTAAATACAATTTAAATTAAGTAACATATTAAACGATTTATCCTTCTATCAAACACGAATGTTCCCTGGTTCAAACGTCCTATTTTAATTATGTAATTACTTTATATTTATTTCTAACAGGTGCAGCGGAGCGCACGGGTACGGCTAGTTAAGTATAAAAATATAGGGGTGCCATTTGAAATTTCAAAGTGAGGGCGGCCGGGGGTGAGGGGTGAAATATAAAATGCAATTAAGCCTGGTTTCACACTTCCCCCTCAATATCTAAATTGACATGTTTTTTGTTTAAATTGAATTCAATTTAAATAATTAGTTATTTTTTATATTTGATATATTTATTTCTACAACTCTTATTTGGTAATGGGTCGCCATCACATCTCGTAATTAGTTAGTTATTTAGACTGGGAAGTTTTGAAATGAAATCCCTGTATATAAAGGCCTATTTATGTAATATTCATTAAAATACATTTCCATTTCAGAATTTTACTCGTAATAATACATTTCATAAGCCCGCTTTGAAACTAATAACGAATACATATATTATGTTACAGATCTCATTCGCGCAATTAATATTCCTATTGTTGCTGCAAGATTTCGTGATCGAAATTTCTTACGACGTATCGACCACAGAAACTGCTTAAAATAGGCTGCAGGTTGTCAGAGAACGATAGCGTGTACTTCAAATTGATAAAATTATTGTTCTATTGTAGCGTTCACATTAAGAAAAATATTAGCAATGTTAGATTTCACTTCATTAGTAAGTTTCTAAGAAAAAAAAGCTACCCGAACAATTTTTCAAGTCTGTAACAGAAGACATCCGGGGAAAATAGAGATTCTGGTAATCCTATCATTCATACAATTTTCAGACTCTTTTCCGAAGCTTTCAACATAGGAATTGTGGCTTGTGTCATTAAACATAAAGTAGGTAAACTTATCTTCATTGCAGGCCATGGAGACCCACAGAGTAGCGGGAGATTAATGCTGCCACCTTTACAATCAGCATTAATGGCAGTCCCACGAGCTTGCCGCTTTTACTCATAAGGAAATATTCCTGGTAGGCCTACTTAGTTCCGTAAAGGACTGAATGACAATTTATTGTACAGGGTTCGGCAAAAAGATCTGACGCTTTTAGGTTGGCAGTAACTGTGGCTAAGACAGTCGTGCAGAGATGGAAGGATAGGGAATGAACGCCATTATTGATGCCAAGATGCCACTTTAGTTGCAATGGATCCGTGGAACGCATCGCATCGGGCGTTTGCCTTGGAAATGTTTTTCAAAACAAATGATTCAGTAGTTCTTACGCAGCGTAGGTTCCGACAACATTTCGATGTGGGTCGATATGGACGAGTTCTCAGCCGTAACACAATTTTATTGTGGGTAAACAATTTCAGAACGACTTCATCATCAAAACGTAAGTCAACAGGAAGGCCAAGGATAGCCCGTACGCCAGAGACATGGTACGCAGGGCAGTGTTGAACTTCAAAGTGAGGCTGCAAGAGTGCATTAGAAAAAATGGACTTCATTTGGAGGGTATAATTTTCTAAACCTAATTTTGTTCTTTTGCATCGGCAATAATGCCTCTTTTCGGACATTAAAATATAACTGTATTGTCTCACTTCAAAAAACGTCAGATCATTTGTCGGACCCTGTATAAAATTTTAATGTGTGTTTTCATATTTCCTATAGTAATTTCAGATTTCGGTCTGTTCACAAATATGTCGAAACTTCTAAATTTCTTATTTCAGATAATTCATACAGCTTTCCATCTATCTATCTATCTATCTATCTATCTATCTATCTATCTATCTATCTATCTATCTATCTATCTATCTATCTATCTATCTATCTGTCTGTCTGTCTGTCTGTCTGTCTGTCTGTCTGTCTGTCTGTCTGTCTGTCTGTCTGTCTGTCTGTCTGTCTGTCTGTCTGTCTGTCTGTCTGTCTGTCTATCTATCTATCTATCTATCTATCTATCTATCTATCTATCTATCTATCTATCTATCTATCTATCTATCTATCTATCTATCTATCTATCTATCTATCTATCTATCTATCTATCTATCTATCTAATCTGTCTATCTATCTAATCTGTCTATCTATCTACCTATCTATCTACCTATCTATCTATCTATCTATCTATCTATCTATCTATCTATCTATCTATCTATCTATCTATCTATCTATCTATCTATCTATCTATCTATCTATCTATCTATCTATATCTATCTATCTATCTATCTATCTATCTATCTATCTATCTATCTATCTATCTATCTATCTATCTAATCTAATCTAATCTGCCTGCCTGCCTGCCTGCCCGTCCGTCCGTCCGTCCGTCCGTCCATCCATCCATCCATCCATCCATCTAATCTAATCTTATCTATCTATCTATCTATCTATCTATCTATCTATCTATCTATCTATCTATCTATCTATTTATCTATCTATCTATCTATCTATCTATCTATCTATCTATCTATCTATCTATCTATCTATCTATCTATCTATCTATCTATCTATCTATCTATCTATCTATCTATCTATCTATCTATCTATCCATCTGCCTGCTTGCCAAGCTATTATTTTATAAATAAATAAATAAATAACAAAGTTGCGCAGTTACAAAATTGCGTTTACATGGTAGTGGTTCTAATCCCGCCTACATCATGGATGTTTGTGCTGACACCATATCATAGGAGTCTTGTCATGCTCTCTTTTACTATAAAATCGAAAAAGCTAGGCATAAACCCAATAGAGGTATGGATATTCTTGATATAGGCTATAGGCATGCATGCATACACGCACGCACACACACACGCAAACACACATTATACATACAATGCATAATACATACAAGCATACATTAATTAATTCACATGTTTATTTTGTTCGAAGTTCATGTCAGCTGGCCTTATAAAGATGGGGACATAGAAACTAACGAAAGTCAGTTTACTTCCAGATATTGAAGTAGAAAACAGACAATAAAATAAAAGTTAATTGATCCTCATAAGAAGTACCTCGTTCAGGCGACCGTAAATCCTATGTTTTATTACCAACTCACGATTTATCATGAAATGTGCTGGATGTCACAAATGTTTCTTCTCATGACTTGCGAAATCTTAGGGGAAAGATCTAGAATGTACCCCAAACTATCGTTGTGGAAATAAATACACAATTGCACCACTAAACCTGTTAAGGTTAGTAGTTTTTATTTAATCATCTCTGTAAGTAGGCCTAATATTCCAGAGCCAATGGCTGTTACCAGATACTATATTCTAACCTCTTTGAATCCTAATTATTGTATTTGTGATGGGTAAATCCTACTAAATCCTGCGTTGGTGGTTCAGTTACCTTGGATTACTACGGCTTCTCCAAACAAAAATTAAATTCATTGTAATTGTCTCCGACAACAGAAGTGTGACGTAAGTAGGGTTCTTATTTCCTATGCCTTCACATTTGTGGACTTCTTCTACCTGTTCTCTGTTTATACATAGTCTGTTAACATTAACAATGACAAGTAAGTTACGAATATGAACGGTAAAGAAACTAAGGACGAGGATGTGAAGGGATACCAAGCGCCTGTGAAAAACACTGAAACTAAGATACAATATAATTATACAGAGTGATTCAGAACTTATGTTACAAAAGAATATGGTAGCTAGAGGACACTGAAACATTTTCCATTAATCAATGTTGAATTAAATTTTTTTAAAGTTAGTTTAAACTTTCCGTCGCTAGTGTAGTTCATGCGCTATTTCTTTAATATCGCTTATCTGCAGAGTCGGTTTTCCAAGCTGGACTTCCGACTTCGAATCTAGGCTGGTTCAAGTGAAATTTGTTATTAACACTAGATCTTTGAAGTAGGTATCCGCGAAGGACTTCGGTTACTTCTGTTGCATTCCATTATTTATGTATTCATTATCACTATCATTCTAGTGTCATGTACAGGGACATCAATTTATTTTACTTCAATTTTTATTGTACCTGAGGTTTTGAATGTACTTCACTCCCACCCCTTCTACTAATGAAGTTCAGCCATCCTCCACACAGATCCAAGACCAAATATACAGTCATAGTAGCCTTACGGTCAGAGTAAGCAGTACGTTCCAAAAATATGTTCACATTTTCCAGTGACGAAAGAGCTTTCAATATTGAATCATTTTCGCACAGGTACTGCCGTCCATTTGCCTACGTCGTATCCCGGTTTCCCCCACCAGCTTTTATTCGCCAGCTAGTGGCTGGGCTGTCTTAGCTCTTTTCTGAGAACATTAATTTCTGTTAGGAATTGGACGTCTACGTAATATTATAAAACTGTTTAAAATAACTTAAATAAAAGGGCCTCGTTAAGTAATTAACTGTCACGTGATTTCCTCCCTTTCTACGACCCTACGACATAACCACTTGGACGGACAGTAGATAGCACGTCTGAGTAATTTTATCTTTTCGGATCGGGCAGAAGTGAAGATTGAATTTACAGTACGTAAGGTTCTCTTTTATAGAGTAGGTGCAGAATTATTTGAACATGAGTTACTAGTACGAAGAACGAAACTGCTAATTGGGATTAGGAACAATAGTCTATAGTACGATCATATGCACATTAGAACTGAAGCCTGTATCGAAATGAACGGCCACCATTTTAAAAAATACGTTTAAATATCCATGCCATTATTATTTTTCAATTTAACTTCATTCTCTATATTGTACGCTAATGTACTGTAGACAGTATAATATACACTGCATAATGAATACGTCCACATGGACAGCTCAGTTCGTGAGTAAAACACTAATTGTTAATACTGTACTGTATTTTGATTAAACAAAAACCTAATGAAAATGATCAAACTCAAAAGCGTGATATTTCCTAGTTTACGTAAATGGATGAACTACTTTTCTTCCCTCCTATACCTAGTGAAGTGATTCGTTTGTATATTACGCCAGTATCATCGAACTCCAGTCGTGGAAGGGGGTAACAAACGGCGTTGATCCAGAGGTATTGGCAAGTTAATATTAAAAATGTTAGTAAAAATAAAATGATGTCCCTGTATAAACACTTCCCATGATACAACACGACGGCTTATGTGACAGCAAAGTGATAAACAATGCAGGAAAAATGAATCGAAAGTGACGCCAATAGAGAAGTAGTATCAGGCACGCAGCTCGTACGATGACGTGAAACATATTTCGCGGTCCAGCGGAGGCAGATCAACCAGATCGCCGCAGGTGAAAGGAACGTCGCGCTTGGTCCAGCCAGTGCAGAAGTCACCTAGGTCACGCTTCAAAATGCTGCACCCATGGCTTTGTAGACACCGCATTTAGAGGGATAAACAAGTTCCACCTGTTCACTGGAGCATATTTTATACGTTATTAGCTATCGTGATTGGAAGTAATTTTATGCATTTTTAATACTGGTAATGAAGTATTTGTAACTCTACCACTCATAGCACATTCCCACCACAAATGCCAGAGAAAGTTCTTCTGAATTATTTCTTATAAAAATCAACACTGAATATACTTAAAACTAAATATAAACTGAATTACAGAGTGTATTGGCACTCTCCGTAGTCTAGTGATTACCGTATTTGGCTCTGAACGAAAGATCCACAATTTTGTATACTTAGGCGGCCGGCCAAGGGCGATCTTTTCGGATGAGAAAGATTACAATATGTGCCTTTCTCCACCAAGGACATTAAACTTTGTACCGGGACATCACTTTATTTTTACTTGCATTTTTATTGTACCTGCGTTTCTGAATATACAGGGACATCATTTTATTTGTACTAACATTTCTAATATTAACCTGGCTATACCTTTGGATTGAGAACCGGAAACACCGTTTGCTACCCCCTTCACGACTGAAGTTCGATGATACTGGCGTAAACTACAAACAAATCACTTTACTAGGTATAGGAGGCAAGAAAAGTAGTTCATCCATTTACGTAAACTAGGAAATATCGCGATTTTGAGTTTGATAATTTTGATTAGGTTTTTGTTTAATCAAAATACAGTGCAGTGTTAACAATTAGTGTTTTTACTCACGAACTGAGCTTTCCATGCGGACGTATTCGTTATGCAATGTATATTATACTGTCTACAGCACATTAGCGTACACTATAGAGAACGAAATTAAATTGAAAAATAATCATAATATGGATATCTAAACACATTTTTGAAAATGGTGGGAGTTCATTTCGATACAGGCTTCACTTCTTTTGTGTATATTATCGCACTATAGACTATTGTACGTAATTCCAATTACCAGGTTCGTACTTCGTATCAGTAACTCATGTTGAAATAATTCTGTACCTACTCTATAAAAGAGTACCTTACGTACTGTAAATTCAATCTTCACTTCTGCCCGATCCGCGTAATTACTCAGACATGCTATCTACTGTCCGTCCAAGTGGTTACGTCGCAGCGTCGCGTCGTAGAAAGGGAGGAAATCACGTGACAGTTAATTACTTAAGGAGGCCCTTTTATTTAAAGTATTTTAAACAATTGTATGGGTATAATATTACGTAGACGTTCAATTCCTAACAGAAATTAATGTTCTCAGAAAAGAGCTAAGACAACCCAGCCACTAGCCTTTACAGAGAGGCGAATAGAAGCAGGTGGGGGAAACCGGGATGCGACGTAGGCAAATGGAAAATGATGCAATATTGAAAGCTCTTTCGTCACTGGAAAACGCGAACATATTTTTGGAACGTACTGTTTACTATGACCGTAAGGCTACTATGACTGTATATGCGGTCCTGGATCTGTGTGGAGGACGGTTGAACTTCATTAGTAGAAGGGATGGGAGTGAAGTACATTAAAAAACTCAGGTACAATAAAAATTGAAGTAAAAATAAAATGATGTCCCTGTACTTGACTACCACCCCTTTCACTAATATTCTTGCTCCCGTCGCTACGGCCGCTGTAGCATTCGCAGTCTGCTAGCAGTGAAGTAAACACTACAGAGTATAGTGTGTTTCAGAAATATGGTTGCGTTTTCCATAGAAGGAAGAGCCTATATTATTGAAGCTTATTTCCAGGGGCAGGTATTTTTGGAGATTAATTTTATAATTTGTGTTTTTTATATCGTTGTCGGCGGAGATTGTTGGAGATTGATTTGTACTCTTGTTGGATATTAGGCCAAATGGAAATTTTGGAAAATACAATTATTTTGAAATTGGAGTATTAACTCAGTATGAATATTACTTTCCAAATAATTAGCATTAAAGATTCATTGAATTCTGGTAAAGGTGCGGTATGGTCAATAGACGATATTTGTTGGATTGAGACTGTGTTTAACACACATTCATTAAAAAAAAAAAAAAAAAAAAAAAAAACTTGCAGCCCTCAAATTAACACTTTCAAATTATTTATTTAAATAAAATATATTTATTATACACCTCATGAAGATTGAAATATCATTACAAATAATTTATCAGCATATCAATAACAACCTCATAAAATTACTTACAAAAAACACTCCCAAAAATAACATACACTTATGAAAAAAAATTATTAGTGAAATGTTGAATTCTCCGTCTTTTGAGTTCACTAATGTAATCAGAACACCTGGATTACCATGTAATGTAGCCTACTTGAATGTGCAACAAATTCAAATGAAAAAAAAAGTCCGAAAAAAGAACTCAGAATATGAAATTCGCTATAAAACGACACAATAATAATAATAATAATAATAATAATAATAATAATAATAATAATAATAATAATAATTCGCGAATGTGTTCATATTTCGCTATTAGAACTCTATTTCGCGATTTGTCGTAATTGTTTTATCCGCATATTATTAATTACAATCACTTAATTCGTAAAGATTAGTAAAAATCTATAGTATAGCTATTATGTAGAGATTTTCGCGATCTCCGTAAATATCCGTCCCTGCTTATTTCGCACAGGTACGGTGTGTAGCATGACTGAATAACTTTATCTGTGTGGACTGAGCAGAAGTGAAGACTAGAGTTACCGAAAGTACGGTAATGTGCTGAATAAAGTAGCCATTATATAATGAATAAAACCGCCTGAAGAGTTGAGTTTGTGAAAAAAAAATGTTACTACTCTACTGTATTTTGATGAAATACCGTAAAAGTAATGATCAAACTGAAAATCCTAATATCGCATTTCCCTGTAACATAAATGGATACACTACTTTTCTCTCCTCCTATAGCTAGTAAAATGATTTGTTTACATATTGCACTAGTAACACCAAAGTCCTGTAATAGAAGGGGGTAACAGTGTTTCCGAGTATAGCCAGGTTAATGTTAAAAATGTTGGTGAAAATAAAGTGATGTCCCTGTATTATACGTCACGTTAAGTTTTGGGCGTAATATAATTAAATGGGCGTAGGCTGTATCGGAGACACAACTGTAAGTTTTATGTTTGAATACGTCGCTGATAGAATTGTTGCTAAGATAAACGTCAGCAGTGACAAACATCTCTTCTTTCCAGATAGCCTACTCAGAAAACCCGGTAAATCTTTGTGCTGGGTCTCCTGGAAGTAGCCATCTTGTACGCATTGACATGTAAACATGTTGATTGCTATACTAATCATCGTCTTTATCGTTTGCTACCCGTTGCTTATATGCCCGCTCCCATTTGTGCTGCATATGCCTCGACATTGAGAATTTTCTCGCTTCATTCAACTTCACTCGCGAATTTGTCCAATTTAACTTGTCGACTGCACTTATTGTTCAATTGATATCGTAGTCTGTTTTGTTACGAATAGTTTTACACCATTTCGAACGTTCTGGCGCTTCGAATTCTCGAGTTACGCTGCCTCGGCTGCCGCGCGACCGGCAAATTCGTGCTTCAACTTCCAACCTCTAGGTCTAGGGTATCGCTAGATGAAGTCATTCGCTTTAACTCAAGGTCATGTTGGATATATGATGCTTTGCCTGTCGACCGCCGTTTACATCATTGAAATAATGTCATCTACTTTAAAAATAATTACAGGCACGACAAAACTGGCCTGAAAAATGTCTGTAGGTTTTCTAAGATGGCACCCTAATACCGGACTGAACTTACAGACTACGTAAAAAAAAAAAACTTGACGATATTTAACTGGTTAGACTAATATCGTAGGCAAAATGATGAAAATGGGCGCTGTATTTTTACCTATAGTTCTTATTTTCAGTTGCAGATGACTCTACCTGTTAAACGCCATTAGTGCGCTCTGTTATCACGAAAAGGAATGGTGTTATATAGAGTGACGCAGATAAAAGTAGCCCATGTAAGTATAGAGTAAATACAGAAGAAAAATACCCATCACAAATTTGTTTAAATGAGATAGGTATGATAGAATAAGTATATTCATACCACGTAAAAAGTTATATGAACCTGGATAAGGACCACAGCAGTGGTACTGTTTTAGGAAACCTAATTTTAATTGCATTATCTTCCATTTCCCTGAATTCATAATTCAAGCATTTGTAACTAGGCCTAAATTGTCCCCCTCTTTTTAAAAATATATATTGACGTTGCAGACCTCATAATGGTGAAAAAAAAAAAAATCCTATCTAATAAGCCTGTAATCGACAGAAACAACAAAATGTTGTTATATAATCACGAAAGCAATGGTTTGAACTCGCACTGCGTGGACATGACGAAACACAGGAATCATAAAATCGCGGTATTTTTCTAAGCTTAATGAATTTCATTTCGGTACTAGATACACTGTTGAGCGACCATCTAAATAATGCTACAC
Source organism: Periplaneta americana (assembly GCA_025594305.2). Lineage (NCBI taxonomy): Eukaryota > Metazoa > Arthropoda > Insecta > Blattodea > Blattidae > Periplaneta > Periplaneta americana. The sequence goes on along the minus strand of JAJSOF020000040.1, from coordinate 36,392,358 downwards.
TATTCAATGTTGACAGAAGAGAAAGAATTCATACAGTCTTTGCCAGACTTCAACAAGAAAACTATTGATAGATTTGCGCAACTGAAAACCAGACGAATGAATTTCTTACACAAATAAGTTGTTAGTGTAGTGTAATGTAAATAGTGTCAATAATATTAACTTTGAACATATTACCGATATTAGTTATGTGGACAAGTACCGGTATCTCATAAGTTACAAGATCAAGGGAGGAGTACCGGTAATACAACGAAAGGAGAAACACAATAGAAGTGAGGCTCTACTTATTGTTTTCATCGTAGCCACTCCAGATTTATTTAACATAAGTAATTTGTTGGTCATGATACAGTTTATGCGTGCATAAATTTATAATTAAGTAGGCCTATACAGGTCTAATTAAATACATGCACATAAATTAGGCCTAATTATGCAACTAATAATAATAATAATAATAATAATAATAATAATAATAAATAAATACCAAAAGTAATTTTGCATGACTATGAACGTAAATCTATTTATATTGCATGAATAACCGAATTCAAAATAAATTATTGAGGTGCCCCGCCAAACAATATATGCACTAGCCGCCATTGTGTGTTTTTATATTCTTCAGGGGCTTACTTGCTTACTAACCTAACCTGTCACAGATTCAGGAAAGCTTACGTTAGTTTAGGGTTTTAGTAGGCCTATATATACTACACTAAGTTTAGGTTTAGTGTAAGCCTGGTCTATGTGCAGCGACACATTCTGGGAAATTACCAAAAATAGGGTAATTTCCCTCTTTTTCAACATAACCTATATTGTTATAGGTAGGCTATCTTTTGTAGTCTATTATTCTAATGTAACCTACAGTTTTTTCTGTGTAATTAATCCATCATTCCAATGTAATGTAGGCTACTATTTCCAAATGTACATCTCATAATGAAAATTATTGGATAACTAGGTCTAAAAGTGACTACAAGAGAAAATAAAAGAGCTAGGTCTACCATACTAATGACTAGGGCTAGGTTTTGTATGTAATTATAAATTTTATTCCCTTCAATCTGCCCATCTATAAATTAGGAATCCTTACGAATTCTGTTACTAGATTGATATTCCGGTACTGAAATATCATTTTACATATTTGCCCCATAATACATGTTATTGCTTGAAATTACATAAAACTACATATTTGGGGTTCTAGATCATCTTTGCTTCTCTCAAGTAAAATATCTGCAATACTTAAGTTGCCAGAGCTGACTTTTCTTGGAAAGAGAATGCGGTTAGGAAGACACTAAAAACTAAAATCGTGGGTGGTGATGGACGAAGCATTTACTGCAAACAGAAAGGTGATAGGAAAATCGGATGTGCAATGAAATCACAGAACAACATACATGTAGGCCTAGTGCATTATGCATTAAAAACAAACAATTACACTTATCCAAAAAACAAGTACTTCTTATTCAACTGCAACATCCTTTAAATGAAAGAAGTAAATTTTATAAAGAGCATGGAGTCATGCTGTCGTAGCTGTCAACATTCCATGGTACAAGATCCAGGTTCCTGAATATTGCACTCCACTCTGTGACAAAATAATGTAAGAAAAATAATTTCACATTCTCTACGCATGTTATAACTCGATTTAATCATTTTTGCAAGCAAAATAATTGAAGAAGACAATGTGTGGCATGTATTAAGAACTTCAGTACCAACCTAATGTAAACCTGCCTGTTTTCAATATTACATATCTTTCTAACATAACACATTTAAATGCGATAGAAAATCTGAAAAAGTACAAGTCTCCAGGTATCGATCAAATTCCAGCAGAATTAATACAAGAGGGTGGAAGTGCATTATATAGCGAAATTTATAAACTTGTACTTGCTATTTGGGAAAAGGAAATTGTACCAGAACAATGGAAGGAGTCCATAACTGTACCTATTTTTAAAAGGGGGGACAAAACCAACTGTGGTAACTTTCAAGGAATATCACTTTTGTTGACGTCGTACAAAATTTTGTCCAATATTCTTTTGAGAAGATTAACTCCGTATGTAGATGAAATTATTGGGGATCATCAGTGCGGTTTTTGGCGTAATAGATCGACTATTGATCAGATTTTTTGTATTCGACAGATAATGGACAAACAATGGGAGTATAAGGGTACAGTACATCAGTTATTCATAGATTTCAAAAAGGCTTATGACTCGGTTAAGAGGGAAGTATTATATGATATTCTTATTGAATTTGGTATTCCCAAGAAACTAGTTCGATTAATTAAAATGTGTCTCAGTGAAACATACAGCAGAGTCCGTATAGGTCAGTTTCTATCTGATGCTTTTCCAATTCACTGCGGGCTAAAGCAGGGAGATGCACTATCACCTTTACTTTTTAACTTCGCTCTAGAATATGCCATTAGGAAAGTTCAGGATAACAGGCAGGGTTTGGAATTGAACGGGTTACATCAGCTTCTTGTCTATGCAGATGACGTGAATATGTTGGGAGAAAATACACAAACAATTAGGAAAACACGGAAATTTTACTTGAAGCAAGTAAAGCGATCGGTTTGGAAGTAAATCCCGAAAAGACAAAGTATATGATTATGTCTCGTGACCAGAATATTGTACGAAATGGAAATATAAAAATTGGAGATTTATCCTTCGAAAAATTCAAATATCTTGGAGCAGCAGTAACAGATATATATGACACTTGTGAGGAAATTAAACGCAGAATAAATATGTGAAATGCGTGTTATTATTCGGTTGAGAAGCTCTTATCATCCAGTCTGCTGTCCAAAAATCTGAAAGTTAGAATTTATAAAACAGTTATATTACCGGTTGTTCTTTATGGTTGTGAAACTTGGACTCTCACTCTGAGAGAGGAACATAGGTTAAGGGTGTTTGAGAATAAGGTGCTTAGGAAAATATTTGGGGCTAAGAGGGATGAAGTTACAGGAGAATGGAGAAAGTTACACAACACAGAACTTCACGCATTGTATTCTTCACCTAACATAATTAGGAACTTAAAATCCAGACGTTTGAGATGGACAGGGCATGTAGCACGTATGGGCGAATCCAGAAATGCATATAGAGTGTTAGTTGGGAGACCAGAGGGGAAAAATACCTTTGGGGAGGCCGAGACGTAGATGGGAGGATAATATTAAAATGGATTTGAGGGAGGTGGGGTGTGATGATAGAGACTGGATTAATCTTGCACAGGATAGGGACCGATGGCAGGCTTATGTGAGGGCGGCAATGAACCTTCAGGTTCCTTAAAAGCCATTTGTAAGTAAGTAATTAAGTCCTACTAATGACACATTTGAACCATAACTAATATATGTTATATTTTAGGTGAAACTTTGGTATCTCCCCACACCACAATTTCTCGGCCTTATAACAATTGAATAATCCCCTCAACTAACCCACTAATCTTGTAATGTGGGGCGATATCAAAGATTGGCCATATTTTACATAAAATGTAAGCCTACCAATACCGGTATCAAATAAATTTGTTTGCTCCATTCTCACATTTCATTAAAATTGTTGTTGTTTTCTAATGCCAGGCGTTTGACAATAAAGTCATTTGACCTCTTGCACTCCAATATTTTTCAAAGATATTATCATGGTCAGCCACTGAAACACAGATTTTGAGGTGTTCTGAATACATTTCTTGGTTTGAGTTGCACAATGGGCAGTTAGGGGACTGATATATTCCAATTCTATGCAGGTGTTTGGCCAAGCAGTCATGGCCTGTTGCCAATCTAAATGCAGCTACAGACGATTTTTGAGGTAAATCGGGAATTAACTGTGAATTATGATGCAGAGAGTTCCATTTTTTCTGACTCTAATTTAATAATTGGTATGGTCTCCCAGAAATCAAACCCAGGTCTGGTAGATTTGTAGCTAGCAATTCAAGAAAGAATGAGCACAGGTTTTTATAATTCTCTACTGCTTGTTTCTTGTATATTGATTTTGAGTTCCCGCATATGTAAAGTGGTTTTACAGGTTTTTGCAGAGAAGTCAAATGCAGGTCTCATCTGAAGTGTGGTAGAATTGAGTTTTACATAATTTATGAGGAAAACCATACATGGTCTGGACGTCTGGTGATCATATATGTGATTTTTTGGTTTACTTTGATCCTAGTTTATTGTGGTTGTCATATCCAGGTGCATCATTTCTCTTTTCAGTTGGTAGTACTTTGTAGTTACTGGTAAATGGCAGTGGATGCTCTAATCTCATGTCTTGAGTAAGGAAATTCTTCGTGTTAGTTTGTATACCAGTCAGGATGAAGTGAGTGTTTATTGCTGTAATCTTTATTATGATTGTTTCTTTTATATGTGTCATGGATTTCAGATCTTGCTTCGTGAGGATTTCCATATCAATTATATGAGTCACGGTGGACATCATAAATTACTGTTGTAATGAAATTCACTTGTCTCAATTAGATTTTGTTAGAGGCACTTTTTTAATCTGTGACAGATTGACAGAAAAATGAAGGCAAATGTTTTGGAAATGGTCATTCTGTAGTATATTGTCTGGACAAGCAGTCCAAATATTTCTGCATTTTGAAAACAATTCTATGAACTAAACAGTTTTAGTTACTGTACATATTACTAGAGACGAGAATTCCATGCAAATGCAAGTTTCTGTAGGAACATAGCGATGGCTCAGAATGAGACTGGAGAATCATGGCACAACAATGAAAATTGGTATATATAATCATTATTGTTATAGAAGTTTATTGAAATATTAATTTTGTCGTTATTTGTTTTATGTAACTTGTATGTGACATTTTTTTGAGTTGTAACAGTTTCGCATTGAAATATTGTGACAAAATTTCACAGATATAACAGTATTCCATAATATATTATTACTTGCAACAGGTTTTTCCTTACATCACTCTGTAATAAATTTAGATAATACAAAGAAAAATATGTCAAATAATGTAGATTTAGAAACACAAAATTATATTGGTTGATATCGAGATGACTACAACAGTAAAAGAAATAAATTACACCAACCAGGATGACTGCAACAATAATAAGAAAAAAATTGCGTCATGTAGCCTAGTTGCTTCATGAGTGATGCCTTATTGGTGTAACTTAGGCCTATGAGGTTCAAATCTGTCTTCGGACAGTTGACTAAACATCAACATGTAGTGAGAAAAAACATGTTTGGTTGTTATTCAAATGCACGTAGCATTATTTTCTTCAACACCATTGGAAACTTTCAAACTTTTACACAGATCTAGCAAATTTTCCCCCCACATATATCCCTGGAGGCGAAGAAAATACTGGCTTTCGCATTGCTAGAGAAGACTTGCGCTTCCGTCTTTGTCGACTACTTATTTTTTCGAAATCGTCTTGTTCATAGGAGTGCTTATAGAAGATGGCGAAAGGATCCTGTTTTCTGATCTCCACGATTTTCATAGTAGACTAGTTTATATTATCACCATTTTTATGTCTGGAAAAATTTTTTCCCATTTGTTGTGTCAAGTCTTTCAAATCTAAGATATCTAGTGTATCTAGTTCATTGACTTTGTATATATTGCCTTTTTTCTTGGGCAATTTCAGTACTGATACCCATGGCGTTGGCAGTAATATAAGTCCTTCTTTAATAACTCTTCCCCCCACCCTTCAACAGTAGAATGCATAGAGTCATTCTCATTCTAGGTATGACTTGTGACTAAAAATTTTTGTGTTATGACATTAACACAGGTTAGTTACGCAGTACAGAAATAATGAGGCAATGAATTTGTTCTTGTTTTGCCCAACACAATTGTCTGAAAAACATAATTACCTGGTTTGTTACTGTGTTGGGCAAAGAAATAAGAAATTATAGTAGCATATGCCATTCTCTTTTGAACCTCTTTTGCCTAAGCCCTCATGCCAAAAATAACAATGGCCCTGCCTGTTTGCGATGTCATATATTGTGAGATTGTAACAGGACAGTTTCCTTTTATAATATTAAGAGGAACACTCATCACAAGGTGAAGGAAGAACTGCCTGAAGATCAAAGAGCACACAACTTTGCTTGGATCCTGTTTTCTGATTAAATATCTTTAGTTTATGTAGCCCTTTATGTTGCTTCTTCTTTTGTGTCTATAACTTTCTTGCAGTTAATTTCTCTGTTTCTGTATTGTTCTTACATGCACTATATATACAACATTAACCTTTCTTAGAGATATAAAATGAAATATTAAGTGAATTAAATACTGATGTATAAGAACATTCACGATGATTAATGTTTCAATACTACGTCGATGGTGAAGACAAAATTAATAATAACATTGTTTTTAAACAATGCAGCCAGTATTATGCTATCATTATTGTATGAACTTATCATCAGATGTGCCAAATCTAAACTCGAAGCATGGATATTTTCAATGCGAAAGTGTTACAAGTCAAAATGGAACATTGCTTTTAGCAACAATGTTTGCAGTTGAGAATGGAAAACTGTTACAACGCAAAATATAACACTTTCCAGTTGAGAAAAAGACTAAATAGCATAACTTTAAAACTGTTATATGTGCATTTATGTCCCACTAGGAAATTTTTAGATTTGTAACAATTTCACATAGCATAGTACTCAATTCAAGTGTTCAAATGATGGTAATAACTCAAAAAGTGATTTTTTTGAGTTGTAACAGTCTCGTTCTGAACCATCGATAGGACATAGCTCAAACTTAGTACCGGTACTAATCAATTTCATTATTCTCCAGTTCCAAATCTGTGTACTTTTCCATGTACATTTGCATGTTTTGGCCATTTTTGGCTTAATCATGAATACAATAGGCTATACATTATATTCTGTGTAAATGCATGTTTTAATGGTTTTGAGTGGACACCTCAGTTTCTCGATATCTTGCCCTAGAAATTGAATGTAATATTCAACCAATCAGACACTATATATTACAAAAGGATCTAAAAATACATTTAAAATTTCAAGCCTCATCCAAATCTCAGATGTTCTTCAAACTGTCAGATGATATCCTGTGTAATTTCTATAAAATAAAAAATGAAGAAATACCAATCTACTGGGTGTTCAGTTCAAAGTGTGTCATGGCTCGCTGTATGCCGTCATGTGGCTAGCTGATGAGCCTAGAGAATTCAATCTTCCTACACTTCCGCAGAGGTGTATAACCTATGAGGCAGAAAAGTTGCCTAGCAAGTACGGCGTTCATTCTGAAGAGTACGTACCGATACGTACGGTAACGCCAGTAGTGGCAGGAATGTGAACCGTTTGGAAATACGTACTGTCGGGATATGGGGAGAGGGTTAAGACGATTTCTTACGTATTTGTTGACATTAACTTCGACGGTCAACATGGACACGGAGCTTTTGATTTGTGTTGTGGAATGTTACCGTACGCAACCGATGATAACAAATACCCTGTGTACGACTTGCCGGCGCAAAACACAGTTCGAAAGAGTTATGGTAGCACACAGACCGTACAGACCGCCATCTGTTGCTACGACGTTCAAGTTATACCGTACACGTTCTCAAGTTCAGATTGAACGCCTTAAATAATAGGCAACTTCTCTAACATATAAGCTGAAACTCGCTTCAAATCGGTGACCCAACAACAGTGACGTCATGACACACTTTGAAATGAACACCTAGTATATCATAGACACATTCATTGCTAAAACTCCAGTTGTGAACGAAATTCCTCCATGGAAATGGGTGATTCCAGAACATAGCATACAAATTTCAGGAAATCATTCCAAAAATGATCCTCCGTACATTCTTAAGTTAGATGCCATGGAACTACTCTGCAGCACATATAAGAATCACCTTCAAATTTATACAGAAGAATCTCTAAATCCTAATAATGGGATATCAGGAGCAGGGTATATATTCCAAAATATCAAGAAAGTTATTTCATACCATGTTCATCCTCCTCCAGTCTTGACACTGAATTGCCTGCTCTTCAGTGTGTTACTCAAATTTCTGAAAAATCTATTTGCATACTTACCGACTCCAAGGGGCTATATTTAATATAATTAAATATGTACCAATCCTATATGCACATAGATTTATTCCACTTCAGAAACAACTAAGTAAACTAAAAGGACTCCAAAAGGAAATAACATTTCAATGGATACATAGTCATTATGGTATATCTGGAAACGAGAAAATCGATAATATTGCAAAACAGGCAACATATTTGCAACCAAGACCTCTTCAAGTGATATCTCTATCCAGTGCTTTTGCTTCAGTAAAGTCTCATTTTACAAACCTATGGATCAACAATTGGCTCTCTTCTGACAAAGGAAAAATTTTACAGTCTGTACAAAAGAAACCAAATGACCTGGAAATGTACAAAACCTTCCCCAGACATGTTCAAACATTTTTAACAAGAGCCAGAACAAGTCACATTGTCGCTCAATTGTACCTACACCAATTTCACATTTCTGATAATCCTACTTGTCTGTGGTGTAATAATCATGATGAAGATCTGGAACACATTCTTCTATACTGTCCATCCATAAACCACAAAAGAAGTAAATTAAAATCATCAGTACCAGTTGCAGAAGACACAGCTCTGCAGTATATATTGACTACACCCCAACTCTGGCTACTAGCAACAGGCATCTATAATGAACACCGATCAAAATACCCCTCATTTCTCGTGAAAAACAACAACTGAATAGACTACAGTGGACTATAGTGGACTTTATGTTGTCAGCAAACAGCTGGATACATTAAGAAGATTGATCGATTTTCTTCAGGAATCAAGATTGAAGAAGGAAAAGAAAAAAAACTAAATATCAGAAAAAGATTCATTCAAGTTTGCACTCATAACTTCTTGCGATGTAGAAAGGTCATTTTCTACCTACAAAAACATATTGACAAGCACAGGAATCTCACAGAAACCAATTGCTGTCAGTTGTAAATTGTGCAAAAAAAAAAAAAAAAAAAAGTGAAGTGAAGTGAAATAAGAAATTTTGAACAAAAATGAAAGTGAATATTTTAATGTATTTTTCACTTGATCGTGCTTGTTTCATAGTTTGATAGTGCATAAATGCATGCATATATTGGGATTTTGAAGTGCATGAAATTCTCGTCTCTACACAATTATTACTATTATAAATAAACACGAGACAAAATTAAATTCGTAACTTCGATACAGTGGTTGACACAATCAACTGAGGACTGGAAAGACTTGTGGTGCTTCTGTTTTGAAACAGCTCATAGACAGCTCATTATGGTATGTTGCATGAACTCGATGTCATTGAAATGTCTTTCTTTCAGAGTCGAAGTAATAGTGTCATATTTCACCACCTGTCACAAGTGATTCCCAGAATTTTGTGTTCCTTCGAGCACTTTTACTAATGTCTTTGACATATTCGTTACAATCATATCATTGATCTTCTTTCAAGTTGTGAGAAGCAAACTGCATAGATCTACCATTTACTTAAATCTTGGAGTAAACTTTTTTGTATGGTTTTGTTATTCACATCAAAATCGTCTACCAGCATTCTCTAAGTGAGAGAATGTTCAATTAGTAACTTTCATTCACTTTCCTGATTAATTCTTCATTTCAATCTGAAAGTGGACATGACACTGCGATCTTGAAATATCTTTATCTGTTTTGGTTTTTCTTATAGTGACAAGATTAGGCCTAACGAAAAAGTACTGCATGGAATAAGGGCCAAGTGTGTGCTCTTGAGCTATATCAGTATTACTATTTTGGGTGAACTTTTATCTACTTTTATGTAATGTTAGTTCTTTTCTCTCTTTTGATTTTGTGGCAGTAATAGTTAACATAACCAACATTATTCAGAAAGAAAGGAATAATGCAGTACAAATCAGCAGTAATTATGTTTGTAATACAATTGTTGTATTGTATTGTATTGTATTTATTAACATTCCATGGTATTCATACATGCTTACAGCTAGAATATGGAACAAGTCAAAAAACTTAATACTATTATAAAATCTTAATTTATAGTCACAGTCTAGATGAAATATATATAGACGAGATTTACAATATAGTCTACTAGCACAACACAAAGTTTTAGTATCAATTCATGAAGTGTTATTGAATGTCATGAATTCACCTACAGAATAGAAGGCGTGAGAAATTAGGTCTTCTTTAATTTGGCCCTAAATAATTTTATGTTTTGAGTTTCATTTTTTATATCGATAGGGAGGCTATTAAAAATTTTTACTGCCATATAACGCATTCCTTTTTGATAGCACGATAGACTTGCCGATGGAGTATGAAAGTCATTTTTTGACGTGTATTTATGCTATGAACTGTTCAATTAGTTAAAAAGTTTTCACGATTACATACGAGGAAGATTATTAATGAAAAGATATACTGACAAGCCACGGGCATTATTTGTAGTTTTTTAAAAACAGTCTTACACGATTCCCTAGATTTGGCACCTACTATTATTCTAATTACTCTTTTTTGTAATAGAAATATATTGTTACTATCTGTGGAATTTCCCCAGAATATTATTCCAAAACTCATTACCGAGTGGAAGTATGCAAAGTATATTGTTTTTAAGGTTTTGATATTTACTATCTTTTGCATAGATCTAATAGCAAAACAAGCTGAATTTAGTTTTGGGGTAATTTCTTTAATATGATTTTTCCAATTTACCACATTATCGATTTTTAAGCCAAGAAATTTGGTTGTTGTTGTTTCTAATAGGGATCTATTATTAATTATTGCACTAGAAATTTGCGACGTTGAATTTGGACAGGATTTGAATTGAATTATGTTAGTTTTGTTACAATTTAATACTAATTTATTGACTGAGAACCAGTCACATATTTTAAAGAGAATTTCCTATGTTGAAGATTGGAATGTGTTGGAGTTATTGGCTGTAATTACTATACTTGTTCATCTGCAAATAATATGGGATGACCTGCATCTTTTATTAGGGGGGCAAGATCATTTATGAACACTAGAAAAAGTAGGGGACCTAATATTGATCCTTGAGGATCCTTAAGAACGATATTTTCAACATTTAAAGCTAAGACCTTAAAGGATAAAAAAAATGTATCAAGTAAGTGGTAATGTGTGTAATACACTTGATAAGAATGGTATTTTTAACAGTTAAAGTTAAAACCTTAAAGAATGAAAAAAATGTCTCATTATTTGCTGGGCATGTCTGGTTCACAATGTTATATTCAATAATGTTTCTTCTTCAGGAAAATGAATTACCGGTACCCACAGTGATTTCTTATATTAAATCCATTCTGTTGATAGCATGATGATATTCTTTTTAATCGATTATTTAAAGATGTTGCATCAACTCCAAGGTTATGTATCGTCAGTGAAATTGATAATATTGTGATATGCGTATATAATCAGCCCAAGCAGGATTCGAAGCCACATATTACACATTTGAATGCCGCTTCAGATCAATAGACAAAACCACTATTGTCTGAGTTAGACTGGTAACTAGTTGTTTGAGGTATTCAAATTTGTCACTGTGAAACAATTCAAAATCATGGTCATTTTGCAGTCAAAAATATACCTTCTTTGTTATGTTCACAGAAAAATTAAGTAACAAGGCTTAACACTACTTCACCTGCACAAACTAACAGCTGGATGGACAGTCGGAATATTTCACATCACCCATGGTACATGGAACCAAATGACCCCCAAAGACCGTTCATCATCGGTGTATATGCAGGATTCAGGTAATTATTCACAGTAGAAGCATGGGACAGAAATGTACGTTGGGCAAGTCTGTCTTGAAAATTAAGAGCAGGATGAATTTCACTGAAAAACCAGAATTTCTGAGCTATTATTTCTCAAGTCAGCCGGTCTCTTGTTTTGGATAAAGTAAAATACACTTAAAAATTGATGTCAAGAAGGTGAATGGCATAAGTATACATTTTTTTCATTATATTGTGTTGGTAATTTTAAAGATACGATGGAATGGTATGATGTCATAGATGTCACATTAGTTACAATAGATATATACAATGCCATGTTTTTTGAACTTGACGATTTTATAGAGTTCATGCTATTAAATTAAGCATATATAATATTTAGTACTCACCATTTTATTTTATTCATTATCCACGACTATTCCTTCAATAGTATAAGCTTTTGGAGTTAACTTCTCCTTCCCGTATCCTAGGTATGATAAAATTTGGCGATATCTTTCAAGAAAGTAGGTAATATTTTATAAGGAGTCTTCAAATCGTATGATCCCTCCAAAATCTCAGCTATGTTGAAGTTCGTTTTTTTTTTTTAAGTTTACCTTTCTGTATTTCCTCGTAACAATATGATATTCATCGACATCTACTATCTGTTTTGGCAGACCAATAGGTATCGAATTGTTGTTGCTATTAGCCTACGTAAAATAATTATTTATAAAAGCAATAATAATCACAAACAGTAACTATGCTTAAGCTTAAATTAGTGTCACTATTAGCCATTTCTAAAGTCATTACATGAAGCCATCAATATATAAGCATAATATTTTGTTGAATTGAAAAATTGCAGTCTTCAAACCAAGTATTATTTGTAATAGCAGTTTTTTCATTACACTCACTACACAGCAAATTATAACCCAAATCACTTAAGTGAAATGGGTAGGCATTGGATATACACAACTGCAAATCGAAAGGAGAATTCACTTTTGACGATAGTTTGTAAGTTTTAACTTTCAATTGTTTTTCACAATAGACACAATTCTTTGTATTATTTTTTTTCTAGTGAGTTATTTTACGACGCTGTATCAACATCTCAGGTTATTTAGTGTCTGAATGAAATGAAGGTGATAATGTCGGTGAAATGAGTCCTGGGTCCACCACTGATAGTTATCCAACATTTTCTCATATTGTATTGAGGGAAAACCCAGGAAAAACCTCAACCAGATAATTTGCCCCAACTGGGATTCAAACCCAGACCAACTCGTTTTGCGGTCAGACGCACTAACCGTTACTCCACAGGTGTGAACCAATTCTTTGGTTATTGATTGTTGTCAGCTTGCCGGTCATGGTAATACATCAATATTATTTTCTTTGCTTACTTTATACTTTATAAAGTACATATACTCCTATTAAAACAATTATATTTTGTGAGGGAGGGATAGAATTTATCCCTGGCAGGAATGTTAATATGAATTTATGAGAGGGGGATAACTTTCCAACAGGGCGGGAATCCCCCCATCCCCTCCGTTAATTCGCACCCTGGTTCGCAGATGGTTCCATCATCAATTTCTGAGTGTTTAATATATTTAGATAAATTGCCATCGGTTGACCAGTGGAATTGACGTTGCAAGCTTCTGATGAATCTAGAATCACAGCAGGATTACTACATCTGGTCACTGTACTGATCTCAAGACTTAGTAGTCATGTTGCCCAAAACTTGAGTTCTCTTGTAAATTTGAAGAAAGTAGTCATATTCTCCCAAAACTGAGTTTTGTTCTAAATTGAGAGGAAATTGTCATATTCTCGCAAACTTGACTTTGTTCTAAATTGAGAAGAAAGTAGCCTTATTGTCCCAAACTTGAGTTTTGTTCTAAATTGAGAGGTAGGTAATCATATTGTCCCATATTTCAGTTTTGTTCTAAATTCAGAGGAAAGGGGTCTAAATTGAGAGAAAAGTGGTCATATTGTCCCTAACATGAGTTCTGTTGTAAATTGAGAGGAAAGTGGTGATATTCTCCAATACTTGAGTTTTATTCTAAATTGAGAGGAAAGTAGTTTTAATCTCCCAAACTTTAGTTTTGTTCTAAATTGGGTGGAAAGTAGTTTTAATCTCCCAAACTTTAGTTTTGTTCTAAATTGAGAGGGAAGTAGTTTTATTCTCCCAAACTTTAGTTTTGTTCTAAGTTGAGAGGGAAGTAGTTTTAATCTCCCAAACTTTAGTTTTGTTCTAAATTGGGTGGAAAGTAGTTTTAATCTCCCAAACTTTAGTTTTGTTCTAAATTGAGAGGAAAGTAGTTTTAATCTCCCAAACTTTAGTTTTGTTCTAAATTGAGAGGAAAGTAGTTTTAATCTCCCAAACTTTAGTTTTGTTCTAAATTGAGAGGAAAGTAGTTTTATTCTCCCAAATTTGAGTTTTGTTCTAAGTTGAGAGGGAAGTAGTTTTATTCTCCCAAATTTGAGTTTTGTTCTAAGTTGAGAGGGAAGTAGTTTTATTCTCCCAAACTTTAGTTTTGTTCTAAATTGAGAGGAAGTAGTTTTATTCTCCCAAATTTGAGTTTTGTTCTAAGTTGAGAGGGAAGTAGTTTTATTCTCCCAAATTTGAGTTTTGTTCTAAGTTGAGAGGGAAGTATTCTCCCAAACTTTAGTTTTGTTTTTGATTCTTCCCAAATTTGAGTTTTGTTCTAAGTTGAGAGGGAAGTAGTTTTATTCTCCCAAATTTGAGTTTTGTTCTAAGTTGAGAGGGAAGTAGTTTTATTCTCCCAAACTTTAGTTTTGTTCTAAATTGAGAGGGAAGTAGTTTTATTCTCCCAAATTTGTTGAGTTTTTATTCTCCCAAACTTTAGTTTTGTTCTAGAGGGAAGTAGTTTTATTCTCCCAAACTTTAGTTTTGTTCTAAGTTGAGAGGGAAGTAGTTTTATTCTCCCAAACTTTAGTTTTGTTCTAAATTGAGAGGAAGTAGTTTTATTCTCCCAAATTTGAGTTTTGTTCTTTGAGAGGGAGTTTTTATTCTCCCAAATTTAGTTTTGTTCTAAGGAGGAAAGTAGTTTTATTCTCCCAAACTTTAGTTTTGTTCTAAGTTGAGAGGAAAGTTTTATTTTTATTCTCCCAAACTTTAGTTTTGTTCTAAATTGAGAGGAAAGTAGTTTTATTCTCCCAAACTTTAGTTTTGTTCTAAATTGAGAGGAAAGTAGTTTTATTCTCCCAAACTTTAGTTTTGTTCTAAATTGAGAGGGAAGTAGTTTTATTCTCCCAAACTTTAGTTTTGTTCTCCCAAACTTTAGTTTTGTTCTAGAGAGGAAAGTAGTTTTATTCTCCCAAACTTTAGTTTTGTTCTAAATTGAGAGGAAAGTAGTTTTATTCTCCCAAACTTTAGTTTTGTTCTAAATTGAGAGGGAAGTAGTTTTATTCTCCCAAACTTTAGTTTTGTTCTAAATTGAGAGGAAGTAGTTTTATTCTCCCAAACTTTAGTTTTGTTCTAAATTGAGAGGAAAGTAGTTTTTATTCTCCCAAACTTTAGTTTTGTTCTAAATTGAGAGGGAAGTAGTTTTATTCTCCCAAACTTTAGTTTTGTTCTAAATTGAGAGGAAAGTAGTTTTATTCTCCCAAACTTTAGTTTTGTTCTAAATTGAGAGGGAAGTAGTTTTATTCTCCCAAACTTTAGTTTTGTTCTAAGTTGAGAGGAAAGTAGTTTTATTCTCCCAAACTTTAGTTTTGTTCTAAATTGAGAGGAAAGTTTTGTTCTAAATTTTATTCTCCCAAACTTTAGTTTTGTTCTAAATTGAGAGGGAAGTAGTTTTATTCTCCCAAACTTTAGTTTTGTTCTAAATTGAGAGGAAGTAGTTTTATTCTCCCAAACTTTAGTTTTGTTCTAAATTTTATTCTCCCAAACTTTTAGAAATTGAGAGGAAAGTAGTTTTATTCTCCCAAACTTTAGTTTTGTTCTAAGTTGAGAGGAAAGTAGTTTTATTCTCCCAAACTTTAGTTTTGTTCTAAATTGAGAGGAAAGTAGTTTTATTCTCCCAAACTTTAGTTTTGTTTTTGTTTTATTCTCCCAAACTTTAGTTTTGTTCTAAATTGAGAGGAAAGTAGTTTTATTCTCCCAAATTTGTTTTGTTCTAAATTGAGAGGGAAGTAGTTTTAAACTTCTCCCAAATTGAGAGGGAAGTAGTTTTATTCTCCCAAACTTTAGTTTTGTTCTAAATTGAGAGGAAAGTAGTTTTATTCTCCCAAATTTTAGTTTTGTTCTAAATTGAGAGGAAAGTAGTTTTATTCTCCCAAATTTGAGTTTTGTTCTAAATTGAGAGGAAAGTAGTTTTATTCTCCCAAATTTGAGTTTTGTTCTAAATTGAGAGGAAAGTAGTTTTATTCTCCCAAACTTTAGAGTTTTGTTCTAAACTTTAGTTGAGAGGAAAGTAGTTTTATTCTCCCAAATTTTAGTTTTTTCTAGTTTTCCCAAATTTGAGTTTTGTTCTAAATTGAGAGGAAAGTAGTTTTATTCTCCCAAACTTTAGTTTTGTTCTAAATTGAGAGGAAAGTAGTTTTATTCTCCCAAACTTTAGTTTTGTTCTAAATTGAGAGGAAAGTAGTTTTATTCTCCCAAATTTGAGTTTTGTTCTAAATTGAGAGGAAAGTAGTTTTATTCTCCCAAATTGAAATTGAGGAAAGTAGTTTTATTCTCCCAAATTTGAGTTTTGTTCTAAGTTGAGAGGAAAGTAGTTTTATTCTCCCAAACTTTAGTTTTGTTCTAAATTGAGAGGAAAGTAGTTTTATTCTCCCAAACTTTAGTTTTGTTTTAGTTTTGTTCTCCCAAATTGAGAGAGAAAGTAGTTTTATTCTCCCAAACTTTGAGTTTTGTTCTAAATTGAGAGGAAAGTAGTTTTATTCTCCCAAATTTTAGTTTTGTTCTAAATTGAGAGAAAGTAGTTTTAAAACTTTAGTTTTGTTCTAAATTGAGTTTTATTCTCCCAAATTTTAGTTTTGTTCTAAATTGAGAGGAAAGTAGTTTTATTCTCCCAAATTTTAGTTTTGTTCTAAATTGAGAGGAAAGTAGTTTTATTCTCCCAAATTTTAAAATTGAGAGGAAAGTAGTTTTATTCTCCCAAATTTGAGTTTTGTTCTAAATTGAGAGGAAAGTAGTTTTATTCTCCCAAATTTTAGTTTTCTTCTAAATTGAGAGGAAAGTAGTTTTATTCTCCCAAATTTGAGTTTTGTTCTAAGTTGAGAGGGAAGTAGTCATAATCTCCCAAACTTGAGTTTTGTTCTAAATTAAGAGTAAAGTAGCCATATTCTCTCCAACATGAGTTACATTTAAATGTAATCTTCATCTTACGATCTTGGATGACGTATATACGTCCGTTGATGTGACATATTAATGAATTTAGATACTTGATAGTCACAATCATGCCATGGTATGAAGTCGCAGGTTCGAATCCCCCTCGAGGTTGTGAAATTTTTCTTTCATACCATGGCATGATTGTGACTATAAAGTATTTAAATTCATTATATTTAAATAGTGATATTCTCCCAATTTTGAGTTTTATTCTAAATTGAGAAGGAAGTACCGGTACTTATATTCTCTCAAACATGAGTTTTGTGCTAAATTGAGAGGAAAGTAGTCATATTCTCCTAAACTTGAGTTTTGTTCTAAATTGAGAGCAAAGTAGGCCTACTCATCTTCTCCCAAACTTGAGTGTTGTTCTAAATTGAGACGAAAGTAGTCCTATTCTTCCCAACTTGAGTTTTGTGCTAAATTGAGAGGAAAGTAGTCATATTGTGCCATACTTCAGTTTTGTTCTAAATTGAGAAGAATGGTATTGCAACTTGTAAATTTCATTGTGTGATTTGAGGCAGAATAACCTCCTGAATATCCTGTCCACCATTCTAGTCATACTTGTAGACGCAGTGAAAATTTCGTTTTCTCTAAGTTCTGTCGAGTGTCCTTGAGGATCATGTCTCTATTTGCTAATTGTTGTAGTTGGAAATATCTCATTTTGGTAGTCTGCTGAAACTGGTACAAGTGATGGAGAGTAGGTTTATAACATTTCTCATTAGTAGTTTTCGTTTTCTTATGTTTTTCAGCTGTAACTTTATTATACCACACGACCTTGGTCTTTCTCATGACTTTTTCCTGAATTGTAACAATCCATGACCATAGGCGGAGTTATGGGAGGGCATGGGGGGGCGCCCAAATTTGTCTGATTTTTTTTTTTTTTTTTGTATTAACATTAGAAAATATTGAATGCAAAACACTTTTCTTACTTTTGTTTATGATAAAGTTTCTGTGCTTAAATTGACGAATTAATGTCTTCAGATCATGTGTCTATACCAGGTATGCTCATTCTCTGACTCCCGATTACGTTCTGTAATCACAACCTTCCAATGTAGAGCGTGCTGTTTCTTGTTCGAAGCTGGACGGATAACTGCGGAAGGCAGTTCAAGTACTTAGTAAAGTACGAACAGTGTGGGACAATGACACAGTCAAAACCTTTTGTAAGCAAACGACCATTCCGTACAGAGTGGGAGAAAGACTATTAATTGTTTTGCGTTCAGTAAAGTGTTTTACTACGTTGTAAGGTACTGTCTGGAATACTACTGAGCAACATAAAATGACATTATAGGTTCTGCCATCCAGAATATGCCGAAGTGACAGGGAAGCTGTTTTCTGTAATATGTATTCATATACTGTACCAACATTTGTTATTATTATTACTATTATTATTAGGCCTATTATTATTATTATTATTATTATTATTATTATTATTAGTAGTAGTAGCAGTAGTAGCAGTAGTAGTAGCAGCAGCAGCAGCAGCAGCAGCAGCAGCAGCAGCAGCAGTAGTTCAACAGAAATACATGTTATGATAAAATAATTTTTCAGAGGCACTACAGTTTCAAGAATTGAAAGCACTTAATGAAAGGCCAAACACTGAAGAGAGTCGAAGAATTTAGAGTCTATATTTAGGAGCAAGTTATGTAGTGTGTTGGGAATTAGCTAAGGCACTAAAACCCTTCACAGATGGTGAACTTGTAAAGATATGTATGGTGCTTGAACAAATTATGGTTAATTATATCTCTGTACTGGAACAACTCAAATTTGAATTCACAGAACACAGATTTAGTGATTTTAGACGTATGGAAAGTGGTATTAATCTTTTTGTTTATCCTTTCGTAGTAAATTTAGTACAATCCGTGAGAGTGCTGTTCCAGGACGAGTTAATTGATTTACAAAGTAACGTAGAATTGAGAACTAAATGCAGAGAATACGACTTGACAAGCATAGAAGTATTAAAAAATTAACAAAACGAAATATCTCACTATGAGCTTATTGGCTGCCACTATGTTAGCTACCTTTGCCTCCACATATGTGTGCGAAGAATTATTTTCAAGAATGAAAGTTGCTAAATCCAAACATAGATCCCGATTAACAGATGAGCATTTTTTGAGCCAGCTGCGCATTGAGTAAATTCGTTGGAAATAGATTTCCGATCACTTGCAGAAAAGAATCCACATGTTGAACAGACTTCAATGTACGATAGAATATGAAAATAACATTATCTATGAAATAATAATAAATAATAATAATAATAATAATAATAATAATAATAATAATAATAACAATAATAATAATATCATAAGTATATTAAATATAATACACAATGTAATAACTGAATATTACAGTGTATACTCTTTCTTTTTTCAAATTCAGTTTATTATCCATCTTTGTAAGAGTATGAGAGCGATGCCACAGGCGGTGCTGCAATGTAGTTGCGGAGCCCAGTCCATACACTGTGTGTGTTATGCAGTGCAGCATCATCCGTGTAATCGGAGCATTTACAATTTTGAGCATACCTGGTCTATACTATAATATTTATTTTAAATTTCTAAATGTATAAGAATTTCTATACCTCGTTTGAGGAATGAAAGCACTGTACTGCTTCTTTTGTAACAACCTGTACTCCTGTCTGAAGAAGTCTGCAATGGCCATCTACTGAATTAGGTGTTAGTGAAAAAAACACCATAGTCCCATGTTAAAGGAGTGGAAATTTTCAGTAGTTTTCATAAAACAAACATAGTTGTTTGTGAAAACAGCCATTTTCCAGCCGTGTTTCAAGCTTATCGGTACATGTCCAAAGCTGCCTAGTGTATAGTTTACAAGCTACAGTACCTAGTTGCTAGTCACTAGTGTGTAGTTTGGACTTCAGCTTTGAGACATAGCCTTAGATTATTTCAAAGCCCACGGTTAAAAATCTTAACACACTGAAATACATATACTTATGTAAAACTCTTAAAGGATATTTGTTTCTAAAATATTAACACGTTAAAATATACACTTATTTAAATCTCGGAAAGAACATTTGTTTAAAATAAATTCGCTGAAATGCTTTGGGTCTGTATCGAAGCCACGTTAAATTCCTAACCACTATACAAAAAAGCAAATGTGTTACAATATGTACACTACTGTACCACTAAGATTAAGTAAAGACACCCTTTCCCTGTCCTACAAGATAGGCTATAGTAGCATACACCATACAGCGTTGCCAAATCACAAGCATTTTGAATTGTGAATGTGTTTACATTAACTCAGCAGCAAATGGGTTTCTCTTTGCTTTAGCTGGGGACCTATTTAGTCTAATGAGAAGTTCTGTTTCATTCAAACTGTAATTATAAAGTAACGGCACATGAAATTTTTGTTATTGTTATATTTTGAAAAACACATTTAACAAGACAAGTGAACAGTGATCTTACAAAGTCACGAATTAAGGAAATTTATGTGAGTTTTAAATCTTTCACAGTTTTCATCCAAAATTTATGACTTTTAAACTACATAAACATACCTACAATACTGTCATCTGTACAAAATTTGATGCCATTAGGGCTAATAGTTTTGAAATGATATTTTTAAATGTATTTTATATTGACGTCACTAAAAAGGCTCCTTGTGTAACAACTTTCACAATTTTTAGTTTATGTTAGCTCAAAAGCTTCAAAATAGTCATGGGAACATAAATTAATCAACTTTTTGAGCTCGGTGTAAATAAATTTTAAAGTGGATTTCCTTAATTTTTCACCATTATTTCACCATAATACCTCCTTAAGAAAATGGAGGATACACTAGCTGTATTCGTTGATTTTAAATCAGTTCATAATGCTTGTTGAAGTAGGCTCATAAAGACAAATTTTAACAATTCGGCATTAAAGCTAATACATTGCAACCGTGATCTCGTAACTCAAAGTTTCTATGTTCACATCTTATGGCGCAGTAACTATTAAATATAAAGAAACTCACTTGGGTACTAAATACAAAATTGTAAATTCATTATTTACTATAACAGGTAGAGAATTTTGGTACTAGAACTGCACATTTTGTTGATGACGTGGTTATTTCGACTTCACAAATGTCAAACAAAGTTGAAAAACTGCAAACTACCATTCGCCCATAGTTAAAAATACTTAAAACCTGGTGTTAAATGATGTATCAATAAATATAGGAAAAAAACTAAGTTAAAGTTTTTCGCCTTATGAAAGAACTCCGTTAAAATGATCCTATATTATGGAGGTGCTAAAATGTAAAGAACAGAAAATTCACGATATTTACGCGTAGATTTTGATAAGTTTATATGGAGAAATCACATAGTATATATCACAAAAGTGAAAAGAACAACATGAAGTTCAAGATGTACAGTGATCACAGCTACAACTCATACATGAAGCCCATTCTAAAATATGGTGGAATACTGATAAACAGATACTGGAAATTATGCAAATCGAGCTTTATGTTTCATTAGTAGTGCAATCAAAACAACTTTGATTGAAGCCATACAAGTAATTTTATTACTTCCAATAAACCAATATTATGTCTCCATTTTGAATCTTGCAATGAAGAAGTGAACACAATCAAATACATAGCACAAGAAAACGGATACAATCCAAATATAATAGACAATATCATAAGGAAGACAAAACAAAAACTTAACAAACGCAAAAATACACAAAACACAACACAAACACAAGAACACAAGAAATACATTACACTAACATATGAAAACAAAAGCACATATAAAATCGCATCTTCATTCAGAAAACAGAAATACAACATAACATACAGAACAGAAAACACATTACAAAGACATCTCAACACACAACAATAAAACACACCCTCCTAACAGGCAGAGAAGTTCGAGATGACGCCGCGATCTAGTAGGCTCTGATGATGGTGCGTGAAGCACTGAAACAGCTGTAAGCCGGACAAATATTTCATATTTAACACTAGTAAGTCCACTAGTTCATCAATTAACAATATTATGTCTTGAAATACTAGCTCTCTCAACTTATAAAAATTAATAAAGCTTCAAAATTTTGGTAAATGGAACCTAATAGATGCAAAACTAAAGATTCGTACAAGAAATATCAATTGAAGAAGAAATATGACTCGATGTAGTTAAATTAATAACTGCAAAATGAAATGTCTAGATGTAGATGAAATTTTCAACAAAGAAATAAACTTTAAAGAAGCAGAAGTCATTGTAAACAATTGAAGGGTATCTCCAATTTTTTAATTTTTTTACTTTAGCATAGTGATACATTGAGAGGGCCTTCCTTGAACGTACTAAACAGAAGTTACTTCCAAAACAACGTTAATGCTGGTTTGGAAAGCAATAGAACATTGATGTTATTTTCATTCTGTTTTTATTTCCAAGGAGTCGCATTTCTGATAGCCCAGTAGGAACATTCCATTTAGTCACATGATCATGTGATGTACGTATCATACAGGGGTGGCTCTGCAATAAGAACTGCAGAGCTGCAGAACCGCCATTTAAATGGACCTGAAAAAATTAAAAATGTAAAACGTGCTTTTATGTAATCTAGTTCATTGTTTCATTTATTTTTCCAATTCATTCTCCTTCGGTTCGAGATTTTACTGTCTGTAGGAGCCTTGAACTGCTCGAGAATTTTAGCTGTAGTGTACTTTTCGGATCTGTGATCGGCAGTTCCTGTAGCTCAACGTAGGGTAGTCGGCAGCAGAAAACTGGTTTTCTTCACTGTCCCATAAGACTGCATTAGAACTGCAGCCGAAGCAGCTCTCTCCGAATATACAAAAGAACCGTTAACACCCTCCTCTCTTTATGACCTGCGTTAGAACACATAGGCTTCTGGGCTACTGTATATCATTACAGTTCCAGTGTGTTATAGTACTGTGGGTGGTGTGATGTGATTAGTCAGTGTGTCTAAGGAAATATTTTATATTAAAAACGAATGAAATGAAAACCTAATCGACCAACCCTTTTCGAAATTAAAAGAGAAATTGCATGTTAACATAAGAAATTAGGACGTCCTACACAAAGTTTAAATATTGAAATTTCTGGAAAAAGTCGAGGAAATCATGTAGCCTACTAGTCATTTTAATATCGAAATGTGTAATGGAAACGATTGGTTTTTTGCTGTGCTCATGAAAACGCTTTCTGTATTCTGTTTAGAGGAGAAAATACATGGACAAACACCAGAGTGAAGGATTTAATTAATTTGACTTAAGGGGAATTGGACATTATCGCATGCAAAGTAATGGTAAAAATAGCCTATCTTCAAGCAGTCATAAATGTAATACTATTTATCACAGCTCTTTCATTTTTTTTAGTGATATATGTATACACATTAAGCTTTGAAATGAAAGAGGAATGGTTAATCTAGTGTAAATCTTACCCTTAAATTAATTTTTTAATTTAAACATATTTTTTTATATAAATTCACTACATACCTGTGATTAGGTACACTCTATTCACTTATCATAGCACACATTGAATTAAAATTTTTGGCCACTTACTGCTAATAGATACTAAAACATACCCTACTAAAATTATTAAAATATCTGTAATATTATGGGCATAGGGCTTATACTAATCTTCGTCATTTTTTTTTTATTTTACTGACGGTGATGATTGCTATAAGCCCTATGCCCATAATATTATAGATACATAAATAATTTTAGTAGGGTATGTTTTAGTATCTATTAGCAGTAAGTGGTCAAATTTTCAATTCAATATGTGTTATAATAAGTGAATAGAGTGTACCTAATCACAGACATGTAGTGAATTTATAGAAAGAAATGTGCTTAATTAAAAAAAATTAATTTAAGGATAGAGATTTACTCTAGAGTAACCATTCTTTTTCATTTTATAGCTTAATATGTATACACACATAGCTAACAAAAATGAAAGATCTCTGATAAAAAGTATTATATTTATGAACTGCTTGAAGATAGGCTATTTTTACCATTAGTTTGCATGTGATAATGACCAACTCCCCTTAAAAAACTAGAACAGCATGTGGGGCACATCTCCACTATGTGACTAGTTGTGCCAGGTGGGAGAGGTGTAGCGCATAGATGGTTGGAGTACAATTTCGGGTGCACAGTCAACTTCGAGAAGGGGCTGTAATTACACGCGTTATCCTATTTAGATACAATAAACAGCATGCGTTTGCTAAATACACTATTTTTCATGCAGAACTGCCAACCTTTGTAACCACGGGCTGCTACTGATATCATAGCATATGCTTGTTAGTCTGCTTTGTGTGATTGGAATTGTGTGCTTAATATATGTAATAATGTCAACATTATCTTCAAAATATACGAGGAAAAAGACTTTAAATTCATCAAAATGGAAGCAAAATAAAGAAAAGGCTCAAAGATATCTAAATGATGGTCACCCGCCAAGACTCGGATGTGAACAATGGACGATGCCAAGCTACAAAATTAAAAAATGTACAAGACATGAGGCGATTCCATTCGCTATTTTATTCTTTCAAGAGTAAAGTGGAACAAGACAATTTCATCACAAATTCTATTTCAGTGCAGAAAACAGCAAGGTATAGAGGCCTTCATGAAAAAAAAAATTGCCTGTTTACCATCATAATCCATTATATGCAATCAAGTGATGGGAATAATATAAAAGTATGTTGTGCAACAATTTACTTGTAGCCACAATACTTTCAATTCTTTAAAGAATTAACAGAAAAATATTCAAAGAAAATGTACCGGTAAATAAAAGGTTTGTTTAATTTCAAAATTACTTAAATCCAAGTCATGTGATCCCAGTTCCATCAATACCAAAAGTATGTGATTTTTTTTTTTTCACTTCCATCAATAGATTTGTAATAACTGAAAGAATTCATATGCCAAAAACACTGTCTTCTGGACGCATCTTATAGCTGCATAAATTGCCTGCTCAATCAAAGTTATTTTGCTGCTAGGTGGCAGGCAATGCCCACCACTATTAACATTATCCCTAATAGCGGTGGGCACTACCTGCCACCTAGCGGCTACTCACACATAAGCGTTGATTGAGCAGGCAGTGTAAACAGATATAGGATGCGATCCAGCAAGCAGTGGCCAAAAATGAAGTTTTCATTTTAAATTTTACAAAGGATATTTTAAATTGCTCCTTTGTGAACATTGTGATTTCGTGGAGAAACGTCACTTTGGAAATACACCCTACAGTTAACAAAAGATATTCACAAAGTGATTGGAGATACATTGACACTTAATGGATCTCTTTTGGACCAGGAAGAAGTGGCAGATATACTGTATTCTTATTCAATTATGTTTTATTCACTTCTAAACATTTTTCTTATTGTAGACTTTATACAGTATCATATGAATCGATTTAGTTGATATTGTGAATAAATTGATGAGGTCCATATTTATTTGTTTAGACCAGGCATGTCAGAAATCAGACACTGAAAGTGCAGTGTATGTGCGCGGAACGCCAGTCTGTGCAGATTGCGTCATTCAC
This sequence comes from Periplaneta americana, assembly GCA_025594305.2. Lineage (NCBI taxonomy): Eukaryota > Metazoa > Arthropoda > Insecta > Blattodea > Blattidae > Periplaneta > Periplaneta americana. Next base: position 36,366,969 of record JAJSOF020000040.1, on the reverse strand, counting down.
GTGTTGCTCTTACCAGTTCTTAGCGGGAGGGATGTACAAGAATCTATGCTGCGCTTCTAGTGTTCAATTAAATTGACATTTGGACATTATAAACATACTTAGCAGAAGGAAAAAACACAATTATTGTCAGTGTCTTTATTTGACAATAATTGTAACATAAGAAACTATAGGCTTACTCAGTTACAATTCACAATGCAGTCGTTTGTAAAGAATCATTTATTTACATGATTTGTATACAGTATTTGAAGAAAATATAAATATTGCAGTAATTTCGAAACATCAAAAACGAACACAAAATATTTCATTTTACGTAGTAGGTACTGATTATTTCAAAGTAATACTCGTTCATTGTTCCTCAAGCATTATTGGGACCATTGGTGCACAAATGTTAAAGAAATATTTTACTCCCAATTACATACAATAGGACATTGTGAGGCTTTTACACTGGAATCATTTCCTTGCTGTATATTAATATAAATTCACATTATTATTAATAAATTGGATAAATTAAGCTTGAATTTAAATTTATACTGTATATAGTTTATTTGGAAAACGTTGAGAGCAAGTATTAGCAAGTTGGGAGCATTACTGAATTGAGTTAAAAGAGTTCTTCACAAGCTGTGAAGCGAGGACATTTTCTTTATGTCAGGTTTAAAGATTTATTAACGTAAGTATATTAGATAATATAGTAACGTGAGGTGGAAAATTCGCCATTATGTATTATTTTTCCAGAAAATTTTTCTGCCTTACAAATGGTTGCTTTCTTCCTTTCCTTACAACCTCAAGAGCCTCACATGTATTCCTCACTATATTCTCATCACTTATCAGCTTATCAAATAAAAGTTGTAAGTCGTCTAACCATTGATGGCTGTGTTAGTACAGACTCCAAAACAACATCATTGTCATGTTTGTCTTGCCGTGAGAGTACTGATTAAGAAATAAGAGCTGGCGAATATCATATTTTGAGAACTTTACTAATCTGATTTAAATTCTCACATCACTATTAGGTCCACATGATATGATGAAAGCCTTTCATTTTAAAATAATTACTATTGGCTGAGGAAAACATCATAACAGTTATGTTATATGATTCGTGATTTCTCTTCTTCGTTATATCTGTGGACTCCTCACTTTATTTTCCTTAACGCATTCACAATCACAGCTCAATGAGCACCCGTACTGATCTGTGTTACTGAAACAAAAGCTGTTCTGCTACTATAGGTACTGTACAGCCCTGTCGCGTTCCCCTCCAAGCTGATTCACTCCCTCCAGGTAGGGGAATAGGAACTGTACGTTGCATGCATACCAGTGCACAATGTGCAGGGTTTTGACATGCCTGGTTTAGACTAATAATGATATAGCTTAGAGGTTACAAGCTCAACCCATGCTACAAGGTTGCACTTGGGCTGATACTTCATTTGGTTGTTCTCCTAGGTTTTTTCTAACTATAGATGAATGGCAGGTAATTGCTGGCAAATACTCACTAAATGCTACCTCGTTACAAATTACTGAACTGTTAATATAGGATCGTTAAATAAGGATTAAAAATAACAAAATAGTGACTCACTGAGGAAGGTGGATCTTATCCCCACTGTTGACGTAAAATTCTTCACACTTCCCAAGAAGTGGACTTCCTATCAGGTCACAAGCTGACCATGCTCTTTGGACCTTGTTCTTGTTATGGCAAAAATAATTACCACTTTATTTTATCACTTACACAGGATGAGTAAAAAGTATGGAACAATGCTTGTAACTTTCTTATTTCTAATTTAATGAGGAAACTATTTATACAAAAGTTGTAGGGTATCAAAGAAGGAATATTTTGAACATGTTTTCAAGTACTGTGCTTTTCATGTAAAGATGTGTCAATGAGTCTGTTTTTTTTTAATGGCACCATGTACTTATTTCCCCATTTTTGGATTCTTCAGTTCTCAGTACGTACAAAATCATATTTTTCTGCTATTTATGAACTATTGTTTTGTAAAAATTGCCTTTTTTATGGTAATGTATATGTACTGAACAAAGGGAAATTTTAATGCTTCAATACATCAATTTGAGGAGGCTTTGAATTAAACAATTGCAGACAAAAGCCAATAGAAACAAGTGAATGAAGCTAATAAAACAATTGAATAACAATATTAATGTTTATTTAAATATGCGCTCCTGCATATTGACTTACATAGGTTTAAATGCCGTAAAACAGTACATTGAGAGGAGTTCGACCGGCACCGTGGATCGTGTCCCGGCATAGCTCAGTTGGAAAGAGCCCTCAGCGCGCAGAGCTGAGAGGTCCCGGGTTCGATTCCCGGTGCCGGAACGAATTTTTCTCGATTTAATGGTGATAATACACATTGACTACTTCATAGTAGTCGTGTTAATATTCAATGAGGATGGCGAGACCTCATATAATGAATATTTGATATATTAATGTTATTTAAATTTTTAATTTAAAAAAAGACACATTGTGGATATGCACCATTGAAATTTAACTGCAATAGTACCGGTAATACAATACTACAATACATGGATTTTGGAGAAAGAAAACCCATTAAAACTAAAATTAGCATTGTTGTGTTGTATCACGTGTTGATTTCAGTTCACAAAAGGTGCTCAAAATGGCTCCTGTTTACTGTTAAACAATACATAAATCTGTCTTTGAAATTGCTTAATGTTCTGAGCAACACTGTTCGAGTGATCTGCTGTATTTCATCCCTAATTATTTGTTTTAAGTCTTCCAGGCATAGGCGGAGTTATGGGGGCACTGTCCCCCCTCAAACTTGGCCGAACACTATTTTTTTCTATTAACATTAGAAAATATTGAATTCAAAAGATTTTTCTTGTTTTTGTTTATGATTAAGTTTCTGTGCTAAAACTGACGAATTGTCTTCAGATGATGTGTCTGGATTATAATATTTATTTTAAATTTCTGAATGTATGAGAATTTCTATACCTCATCTGAGGAATGGAAGCGCTATAATGATTTTTGTAACACTTGTACTAATGTGTTAGAACTCTGCAGGTGTTCAAGTAGCCACTTGAAGAAATATGAATAACATACTGCAGTCCACATCTGTGGAGCAACCGCTAGTGCGTCTGGCCGCGAAATCAGGTGGCCTGGCTTCGATTCCTGGTCGGGGCAAGTTACCTGGTTGAGGTTTTTTACCTGGGTAACTTCCAGTGTTGGACCCTGGATTCATTTCACCGGCATTATCACCATCTCATTCAGATGCTAAGTAACCTAAGCTGTTGATATAGCGTCGTAAAATAACCTACTAAAATAAAAAAAAATACTGCACAACAATGCAGAAAAAAGAAAAGTGATCCCGGTTAAACATAAAGACGGGATTAAATAAAATAATAAGAATTCACATTTCATACGATATCTTGCTCTTTTAAATAAACAGATAAAGTAAATGTAAAATTGGACCACCACTGTGGAGTGATGGTTAGCACATCTGACCATGAAACAAGAGGTTTGGACAAGTTACTTGGTTGGGATTTTTCCCGGGTTTTTCCTCAACCAATTGAAGCAGAATTGCTGGGTAATTTTCGATGTTGGACCTTGGACTCATTTCGCCATCATTAATTCACATATCATCATCTATACAATAGCCCGGGTTAAGTTCATGGTGTGGTGTGCTATACTTGTACAAGAGTGCGGCTGTTTGGCTACCCAATCAATAGGAGTGGTAAGCACAATAAGCCTCAGGCTGCAGTGCAAGCCTTCGGTCCTTCTTCCTTACAAGAGGAAAAAAAAGTAAAATTATCTGTATATTTTGTTACAATTTTACTTTATTTTACAATACCTTTATTAAATGATCATATTCCGATATACTGTACCACGGTCAAGCTATAACAGAGGGAGGAAGTAAATGATGTCCCTCGTAACCCCAATATATGGTGATTCTATGGTTTGCTTTGCTCCCCCAAGGAAATGGTTCTCTCTCTGCCTATGCTTCCAGGTCTCATGGTCTGTCCTGGTAGACTCTCTGCTTCAAATATCCCCATAAGAAAAAATCTAATGGGTTCAAATCAGGGGATCTTGGAACCATTCAATACTTCCTCTTCTGCCTACCCATCTTCTTGGAAATTAAAAACATAAAATTATTTAGTCAGACGTTAAAAAGTGTTAAAATTAAAAAAAAAAAGCATATACCTTGGACAGACGGCCCGTTTTGACGTGATGTTATGTCTTCATCAGTGTCTCCTGAACTACTGGTGAACTTGAATTCTGCTATGTGCATTCGTCAGTTGTAGGGGTGGGGGTGTGTTGCTCTTATGATTGGGGGCTGGTTGTTTGTGTGTTATGACGTATCATGACGTCGAATAATGTGTGGGTATTGAACTGTAATTGTGTATTAAGTATATGTTGTGAGTATGTTATTGTATGTTTATATATTTCGTATTGTTCTAAGATGTTTAACTGTGAACTTTTTGGTGTGATGTGTAAAATTTCCATATCTGTTTCTATATTATTGTAGTCATGATTATTGTTGATAATGTGTTCTGCGTAATTTGATGTGATGTAGGGTTTGGTTATAACTTTAATATGTTCATTATATCTTTTTGGAAATACTTCATTTAAATAATTCACTACCTCTCTTCCATAATGTGCAGGGGCACCATCTTGCTCGAATAAGATATCATCTTGAATTCCTCGTCTTTCTCCAATGAATTAAGTACCACAACCTGAAATTATTTCATTCTGCAGAAGGTTTAAATACAGTTCTGAATTTAAGTTGTTATCAATGAAAAATGGGCCTATAAATCTGCCATCAATTATACCAACTCACACATTTACTTTTTGTGGACGTTATGTAAGGTGTTCTGTCATCCAATGAGGATTCTCTTTAGCCCAGTAATGGTAGTTGTGATGATTTAAATTACCGTTTAGACAGAAAGTAGCTTCATCGGAGAATATGATTTGTTTTCACGAGGTTAGGTTCCTGGTTGAGCATGTCACTGAGGGTTTCAGAAAACTGAGTACGTCTATGAAGTTCATCTTCACTGAGTTCTTGCAGCAGATGTACCTTGTATGGGTGCCATTTGACTGCCATCATTACGGTATTGTAATGCAGAAATCCTGCACAGAAATATCATGTACTGTACTTTGGTACATTATAGTAATATGCCTTCATTAAGTTGCATATGGGCTTTTGGCTGACATCATGGTCAACTACAGAACATGCTGGCAAGTCGTTAAATGTGGGTTTTCTTTTACTGTTAATAAAATATCAAGAGCTTTTTCACCATTTGTCATTTGTTTTGGCCTTCCAGACTTTGGCTTATTTTTAACACTTCCAATTTCATTGAACTTTCTTAAAATTTTAGATATCGTAGAATGAGAATGTTCCTTTCCGGATGCATTTCATTAAATAAGACACAAACCTCCTATCACCATAGCCAATCATCATTAGTATGTCAATTCATTGTCTTTCTGTAAGATTTTCTATGGTTAATTACTTTCAGGAAGGTATTGAAATGAAATAACCACTGTTATTCAATTGTTTTTATTGGCTTTATTTTTTTATTTTATTGTTATTTCATTGTGCTTCCTCAAATTAGAGGCTGCCATTAGACAAAGCATACAAAACAATATAAATGATGAAAGATAACAGAGTAAGAAAAAAAATAAAGAAGTACACAAACAAACAAACAAACAAACAATGGCAATTTACAGAATAAAAAAAGTTACAAGTAAAGAAGCAATGAAAGCTAATAAGAGAAAGAAAAAAAGATAATGTTGCGTCAGTTTTTTCAGTACACTGAATTAGAGTCCATACAGGTAGTTTTGTAAAAGTTTGACTGACACTCTAATTATAAGGAGGGCCAGTTCATTCAGAAACAATTTGTGCGGTCCTAGGGTCTTACAGAATTGGGAAGAGAAGTTAGGTATCGTTTCTATTAGCTTTTGTCTGCAATTGTACAATCCAAAACCTCCTCAAATTGATGTACTGAAGCATTAAAATTTCCCCTTGTTTAGTACACATATGGTACTGTACCGGTACATTGTCATCGAAAGAGGTAATTTTTACAAAACAATAGTTTATAAATGGTAAAAAATATGATTTTGTACGTACCAAGACCTAAAGAATCCAAAAATGGGGAAATAAGTACATGGTGTCATTTAAAAAGACTCATTGGCACATCCTTTGCAAATGAAAAGCATAGTATTTGAAAAAATGTTCAAAATATTCCTTCTTTGAAACCCTACAACTTTTATATAAATAGCTTCTTCATAAAATTAGAAATAAGAAAGTTACAAGCATTGTTCCATAGGTACAAAATACCTGGGCAGTACCTAAGAAGTGTTTATTTTGCCTTTTTTTCATAGCATATTAAAGTATGGAATCCTGGTATGGGGAAACAGTAATAAACTTATTGAGGTCCTACTGATTCAGAAGAAAACCACAAGAATTATCACAGAAGGACCAAGCAAATCACATTGTAAACACCTGTTCATACAGGAGTCCATCTTAATTGTTGTTAATGAATATATTCTGGAACTCCTTCTTTACATCAAGAAAAATCTTTATGGCTTCACCAGTAAGATGGATAAACATGAGTATAATACTCGTAATAAAGAAAAACTGGACATACCATTTTGCAGACTATCCAAACTTAAAAGTAGTTCTTATATCCTGGGCTGTAGGATGTTCAACATGTTACAGTACCACAAGAAGCACAGGAAGTATCACTAGACATATTCAAAGTAAAAGTGAAAACGTGGTTTCTTAGAAACCCATTCTATACTGTGCAAGAATATTTTGAGTTAGGAAATCATGCTGTAGAGATTTTTTAGGTTTCTTTCTGTGAGTTTTATTATTATTTTGTAATATATTAGGAAATTCTCATAAATTGTTATTCAATTCTTGTTTTATTGTATGTAAACAGAGCGTATCAAATAATATTTGGGATCAGTATGTTACAATTTTCATCTAGATATTAGCCTATTTTTGATTATCTTGACTCTCAATTGTAAACTCTAAGGAGTTTTTGGGATCATTTTGTTTTATCTTTAGTGGTGTAATAGAATATTTTTCATTTTAGTGCAATAATTTCACATTTATAATTTGACAATATCATTACCTTTTGCTATAATGACAACTAATAAATACTATACTATACTATAGTATACTATACTCACTCTGTATTTTAAATTCCATTTCCTTTTTATTTACTTTCATTTCGGCTCTGTTTTTCATTGAAATAGCGAATTGCTATGTTTTTTTGGTTTACTAAAGGGTGTGTTTTTGAAAGCTTTTCTACTGTCGGCTACATGGGCATGTCACAACTTAATTGGAGCCCCTTCGATGTCATTTGAAACCAAAGACCAATGCGGAATTTGTTAATTAAAGAAGCAGGTAAAAATCGAACAAGGACATTTCGGTTGTCGTGATATAATGTTTCCATGGCTGACTGAATGTGCTGAAAAGAACGAAATATTTTGCTATGTATGCATTACGTTTGGGTCGAATGACTCTGAATGGTGTACAGTAAAGAAGGCATATTTGACTTGAGCAATCTTATCAAAAATCTAGTGAACACCAGTCTTGTAAATGTCATTTGTTACATAGTGAGTTATTTCGTCTCTAGGTAAGACACGAATAAATTATGTATTATCGGAAGCTGCTAGAGTTCAAGCAATAAAAGATAATGAAGTTGTCTTTTCCAACAGACAAATCTTAAAGCAACTCATTAAATCAGTGACATTTTTAGGTGCGTAAGCAGAAATTAGCCTTCTCCAGACATCGAGAGAATAAAATGTTTACAAGTCATCGTCATTGTTGGTAGGTAGTATATAAAATGGCTATCAGTTGTGTTCTTAAAGAAAAAAATCAAGCATGAACGAATCTCTTTTTATTTCCATTCAAGCTGTGGCTAATAAGAGACAAATGAGCACAATAAGATATTGTGTGAATTACAGAATTGAAGAGAGATTTGCTAGTTTCCATTACGTTTTCAAGAACAAAATAGCTGAGACTGTCAGAAGTCACATGTTAAGTTCTTCGTGTTTGGGGTATGGACGAAAAGAAAGTGGTGTGTCAAACATATGATGGTGCCTCTGTAATGACAAGTAAAGGAGGAGGAGTTAAAAAGTTGATGAGACTGTTATGGGCACCAGTAAAACCTTGTATGCTTGCATGGTTCAGAATCTGTTAAACAGGTCCATATATTTCTTACAGTCTGGACTACTTTTCATAGCTTTTTCAGCACGTCTTCAAAAAGAACAGTTTTGCTGACTGAAAAAGATTTCAAGTTTCCATAAGCTAATAGCACAGTGTACTATATACAGTCGCGAAGCTTGAGGTGATTTTTTGCAAATCTCGTGATAAAGCGCTCCAAGCAGTTAGCAGCTAGAAACAATCGACTGTCCATGGTCGACTTTGGACTGTGCCGTATTTCCATCGAGTGCTAGCTCGTTGCGTATTTCACATTGATGCTTGTGAAATGTTCGTTATTGGTTGTAATGAAAATGTTAATGGCTAAAATACAATAATTGGAATAATAATATTTTACTAGAGATGTAGAAAAATTAAGTTTGTTTCAGTGAAATTTAGTGATCAGTGATCACGTTTTATTTTCAATTCTGGTGGGATTATTATTGCTTAGGCCTGTTTTTTTCAAAGGATATGTTTTTAATTATAGCTGTTAATTTTGTTGTTATTTTTATTTGTTACTTTACTAGAGACGTATAAAAAGTGTGTTACAATAAAATTTATTGATCACGTTTTATTTCCAATTTTGGTGTGATTATTATTGCTTAACTTCATCCCACTTTGTTAACTACGTAAGCCTACACTACAAGTACCGGTACACGTAAGTTACTCCATTAATTCATATTTCCATTATTATTGTTGTAAAGGGAAATGCAAATTAATATTTATTGGTTTCATAGTTAATTATCGCTATAATCTTGAATGAGTGAAGCGATTATAGTAAATTTCAGTTCGTTTTGCACAAACAAAAATAATATTAACCTATTTCTTGCAGGTATCTTCGAGTTTATGGTGGAATTTAATATACTTCATTAAAATAATAAATTAACTTTATGCATTTAATATTTAATAATGGAAGGAAGGTGTTATTTTTCCAAAAGAACACTACGAAAGTGTAACATATTTTGTCGTCAACTAGGAGAGAGATCTGCGATGATGAGGCGATAGTAGCGATCCTAGTGGTGGGCAACTACCCATGTTTGCATTTTTACTACACATTGAGCTTCGCTACTGTATATAGTAGACTGTGCTAATAGTACAAGATGAAATTTCCAATCAAGGGTGGTTATGGTAATTGATCAAGGTAGAGTATCCACCGGCCACTGAAGGAATATTGCACACATTTAACACTGCCAATGTGGTGCTATAAATAAATTTTAAACACTTTTATCACAACCACAACACATTTCAATTTTTACTGCACTGTATCTATGGAATTATCACATTGATTCATTCACAAAACACACGCTTAACGACGAACAAAATGTAATTATGAAGAATGGAGACAAAAGACGTTTGCTATCACCTTCCACTTGATGGTTCTCGTCACATACACCAAGGCGGGCAACATTTGCAAATGAAATGATACTAATCTGAGGAATATTACTATGTGATAGGTTAGATTAGGTATTATGTGACAGGTTAGGTTAGATATATTATTTTAATGTATCGAAGTACATATATTTCCATGCAGATATTCTGCGTCATCATACGATGAAAGAGTAATGGAATGGAGAAAAATTCTCTCCGGCGCCGGGATTTGAACCCGGGTTTTCAGCTCTACATGCTGATGCTTTATCCACTAAGCCACACCGGATACCACCCCAGTGTCGGATAGAATCGTCTCAGATTTAAGTTCCAACTCTTGGGTTCCCTCTAGTGGCCGCCCTCTGCATTACGTCATAGATGTCTATGAACGTAGGACCGAAGTTCACACATGTGCTGAGGTGCACTCGTTATGAGTGACTAGTTGGCCAGGATCCGACGGAATAAGTGCCGTCTTAAATCACGAAGTGATTTACGCATATCATATATATTATTTTAATGTACCGAATTACATATATTTTCATGCAGATATTCTGAGTCATCATACGATGATCCGACGCCGGGGTGGTATCTGGTGTGGCTTAGTGGATAAAGCATCAGCACGTAGAGCTGAAAACCCGGGTTCAAATCCCGGCACCGGAGAGAATTTTTCTCCGTTCCATTACTCTTTCATCGTAGGTTAGGTTAGGTTTGATTAGGTGTGTAGTATTATGAGAGAGGTTAGGTTAGGTTTGATTAAGTGTGTATTATTACTATTGGCGACACTGAAACCCACTGTCACATTAAGGACAGTATTCTTTGTTCACATATGACGATTTTTGTATATAAGTAAGGTATGTATTTAGGGCAGGTTGGGTGGTCTCACAGCTCTCCCAATGACCACATCATTTTCTAATAATCAATACTATAAATCCAAGGCATTTTCAAGGTAATTTAGCGAGTTGCTATAGTAGCCGGAACATAAGTAACCTTGACCTGGTCATTATTATAAAACATTTCTCAAAATTGTACGTCGTTTTTATTAAATAATTGTTGATGAGGATTCACTGTGGTATAGGACTCGATAAAGAAAGCATATTATGTACAATAGTTAACATAATTACTTACCAAACACTTATAAATATAAGTATTTCAGCTTCTTTGTTTCTGTTTTTGATTATTTATGTAAAAAAAATTTACTTCCTACAAAAAAAAAGCAAAACTCTACTTCTTCAGGAAATAGTATTTTGTCTGTTTCTATAATACAGAGTGTGGATTGTTTAGTTTTCTCAGACATCAAATGTCGGATTAGTACTAGTACAATAATTATTAACTGGCTTCATTTATACACCGACGGATCCTTAATCTCCAGAGAACAAGGTGCCAGTGCAGGTGTTACGTGCTGTCTCTTCTCACTTTATAGATGACTTGGATATGGAACAACAAGTTTTGATGGTGAAATCATTGCAATAAGTGAATGTCTCAGGAATCTTCTATGCCACATCAATAAATTTAGGAATGCAGTTATATTGTCAGACTCCAAAGCAGCTATTCTATCAATTGTCTCTAAACACACACCTTCATCTCAAACAGAAGAAATAACTAAAATGCTCTCTCAATTAATACCACTCAATAAAAGAATTGTATTCCAATGGATACCATCCCATTGTGGAACCCTGGGAAACGAGAATGCGGATGCTTTAGCAAAGAAGGGCAGCACTGCTACTTACAGACCTGTTACTAAATCTATGTATCACTCTGTGAAGAGATTTATTAAATCTACATACTTAGACTTCAACAAACAAAATTTGATAACACAATCTCAGGGAAAAATGGAACTCTCTGCATCAAAATCCACAGTTAATTCCCGATTTACCACGAAAATCGTCCGTAGCTGCATTTAGATTGGCAACAGGCCATGATTGTTTGGCTAAACACCTGCATAGAATTGGAATATATCAGTCCCCTAACTGCCCATTGTGCAACTCAAACCAAGAAATGGATTCAGAACATCTCAAAATCTGTGCTTCAGTGGCTGGTCATGATAATATCTTTGAAAAATATTGGAGTGCAAGAGGTCAAATGACTTTATTGTCAAACGCCTGGCATTAGAAAACAACAACAACAATAATTATTAATATTGTTTCTGAATTCTGTATTATTTTGTTAATTCCATAGTTAAACACTACTACAATAATAATAATAATAATAATAATAATAATAATAATAATAATAATAATAATAATAATAATGATAATAATAATAATAATAATAATAATAATAATGATGTCTCTTATTTCAAAGCTGTATATCTCATCATATTTATCATATTTCTGTTATAACAGTGAAACAAAATTTTTATTTCTCAGAAAACTGTGTAATATTATTTATTAGTAAACAATTCAATAACTCAGTCAAAGAAGAAAGCCTTCTTTTGCCTCTAAAAGCAGTTGCCTGTTTTATGTGAAGATCTTTATGTTAGGCCTATCATATGGCACTGCATGCTTTTTGTCACTAATTTATTTCATACATCTTGATTACACAACTTTTAACACTATATCATACTATATCACTGAGTTCTGATGATAGCCCACAGGCTGAAACCAGTCAACAAGGTAACGTAGTAAATTACCAAGTGAAATGTATTTCATTTCAGAGAGTAACTGTAGGAAAAATGACAAAGATTATGCATCAACAATACTACAAGTGTCGTACCAAAACTCACAAATATTTTTAAATGTCCATCAGAAAGTGGTCAGTAGGAATATATTTGTTATGAGAGAAATGCCTTACCTCTCTTTATCTTCCAATTGAGGAGCATTTTGTTAAATCCGATTACCACAGTTTTGTGAAAATTGAGATTTATTTTTTCCATATTTTCGACAGCCATAGACCTAATGTTTTCTTTCTTTCAGAAACAAAGAAGGAAAACTCGGTGCTGGCATGTAGCCTACTTCTGTCGAATAGCACTGAGGCTGCTATAGAGAATGAGCATACACAACAGTAAATATTCATCTGTTGTAGAGAATAAAGGTAGGTGCTTACTTACCGCAACAGATACCCGTGGGATGTTCGGATTTTTATTCTTTGCACTATTTTAAATTGAGTATCACCCACTTGCCCTTATCTCCTCTGTCCGCATCACCGAATTCCGTCCAGAATTCTGACCAGAGAAATCTTTGTTGTTGAATTTTTCACTCACAGTAAGACAATTGGTGCATTGGAGCAAGAAATACATTATCTTTTGAACAAATTCAATTTCATATACTGCCTAGGCCTCTCTTATCCATTCTATTGAACCTGTATGGATACATATTCTTGATAATACATCCAGTTTGGCTCGAACAGTAAATGTCTGTGTAAACCTTGCTAGATATTTGTGCATAATGCCTCACAGATTTATATTTCATACTAGTGGCTTGTGCAGCAAATGCTGCAAATTAAGTCCATTGAACTTTCAAATAAAAATTTTTCAGATTTACTTTTCAATGAAGAATACCAGACATTTTCAAAGTTATTTGCTTCCATAATAATGAAACATACTCCCTCTGAATGTTTTTATGCCAAATACTTTTTCTTGAACCTATCCACCTTCAGTTTTTGAGCTTCAATGCGAGAACGCAAGTAACAATGTCAGGACGATCAGTGGGTTTTTCATGTGGGAGTAAAGTAATACCTATTTCAGGTCATTGTGGATTGTAGGTGAAAGTTAAAAAAAGTCAGGTTTGCTATGCTTTCGAACAACAGATATAGCATATTGGTATAGCTGCTAGATGTACTGTAGAGCTTGAAATGTAGAGGGTGAAATTATTTTATCCTGCTAAGAGATCATGCTGAAATGATCGGGAGACTACAAAATTTTGTAGGCCTCTTATTTTATCAGTAAGTAATACCTTTTGGTCTTTCCGTAGGAACAGTAATTTTTGTGCTCTCTTGAGCCAATACAGAAGAGAATGACGCATATAAATATCTTCACCACACCGTCATTAAGTATATGAAAAAGACCCAACCCCACTTGATTAATAACTATAGCTAAAAATATTTGATTTTCAATAACAATGTTATTATCTTACGTAAGTTTTGTAGTTATATGGGTATATAAAATAGCCGCCACTCAGTAAATTGTAGAAATGAAGATCTAATTTAAGATATTCTCTACATCTACTTATATAACCCCAAAACGTTTCACTTTCATATCATCAATATAGCATTAATATGTATAATTAATGAAAAATAGTCGCATCATGGCATTAACTATAATAATATTTCATTTCGAATGGTATAATGTCACCAAACCACCTCAAGTTTTGTAGATTTTAATATCCAATACACAGCTGTACTCAGAAAATTACACACCGCAGAATCAGACCTGTAAATTATTTTTAATAGCCCTAAATCGTGAAGTTTTTAATAACCAATTGAATTTGAGCTCTAAATATGTCAGCAATTCTGCAGGTCATGGCCTTCACGTAAAATATCCTATTGTTTATTGTAATATGTGTTTTGTTTTATACTGAAATTCAGTTATGTTCTCAAAACTGACGAAAGATGAATTTTGGAAAATATGAAAATTATCTAGGAAAACTAATGCTTCACTGAAAGTTACTATTTTTCTGAAAATCCTTGGATGCCAAGCTTCAAAATGACGGGTCATTCATTAAAATCTGTTCAACCGTTTTCTCGTAATTTCCATTACCAGTTCAAATTATATATATAAAGATAATATATCTTAAATGCTAACTTCATTGCATGTCCTCCAACCACTAAGCCAGCTCTTCAGACAGTATATTGGTTGTCCTGCAGTGTCTATGTGATTCCTAAATGCTACAGCCTTTAAAGGCTAATACATTCAATTTTCTGTACTCTTGTTACCTGCTGTGTGTGTCAAGGATTTCTGTATTCTCATAAAAAGATATGCAAAGATTTGTATGTATGTATGTATCCACTGCCTACCCACTTTACTTTACGTGATTCGGGTTCCTCATATTGAGGATAGATTGCAGGACTGTGACCCATTTTCTAGTTGTACACCACTTTGGCAGGCCACATTGTACATCAGGGATGAGATGATATTAGCTCCCAATCATGGTAGAAGAGCTCGACCTTGATCACGAGCGCATAGCGCATCCACTACGTAATGTCATAACCAGGGGCGGCTTTTATTAAGGGGCACATGGGCACGTGCCCTCCCAGTGATTTTTATTATCGTATTATGACTATATTATAATACTATTTAATTGCATTATGAAATAATAACTTAAAGTGTTTCACATTTTCATTGCTACTAATGTTTTCAGAATGTGTAGTAGTCTACGAAACCCAAGTTTTCTGAACAGGTAATAAAATGGGCTCTCTCTTCTTGTGCCCAGCGATGGACGAGGAAGGGATGGGGTGAGAGTTGTAGGAAGGCGGAGCTCTTTGCCTCAGACCGTGTGCTTTGGGCACTGTATTTGCCGTGCCCACCAAGCCTCTTTAGTTTAGGAACAGTCCAATTAGCTGCGTGCCATTTTTAAGGGTGTTGATACTTGCTGAATAGCAGACGACATTTTACAGCTGAACTTGACATGAAAAAAGTTAAATGTAAGTTTACTAATTTACAAGCTCGACTCATTGTATAAATCACGTGTGTATGTATATATAGATATTCATTTGTCACAGTTATGTTGTTAATGCTCCCTGTAAACTTTTATGCTTCCATCGTATCCAAAAAAGAAAGTTTACATTACAATACATGAAGTTGGCAGTTCTCAAAAAGCTTTGTCACTGACAATAGATAATCTCGGCGGGCGTTTTGCCGCCTTCAGTGCACACTACAGTTTTCAACTGAGTTTCCCCAAGTCTAGTGCTGCGGTAGTAAGAAGGCAGGCAGTTCCGTGATCTGTGAGTGCGAACGAGTGAGAATCAGCGCATTTCTGTGAATTACGCTTAGAATTCCATTTAACTTTCCTCTGGGCGTAGCAGGGCTCTCAATTGAGAGAAAGATGGTACATTCTATTCCGAACTTCAACAATAGAGTTATAGAGGTTTTTCTCGCAGAAAGAACCGAAACATGGAGCTCATCTACAAGAATTAGAAAGGTTAGTGCACATAAATTGGTTTTATATGTTTTTAATTTTCAGGGTTCATCATTAAGGTTGTGCCCCACTTGACAGAATGGCATTCGGCCGCCACTGGTCATAACGTAGACAATGGGGATGTACAGTACATGCACATGCAGTGAATAAAGGCAGCAATTATTACAATAACTTGCGTTACTAAATTTCTGGCTATGTAATAGGGCTAATTAATACAGCTTTTTAATGTTTCGAATAACTCTTCTCCTGTAGTTTTTCCTTTAAGTGGAATGAGATCTACAATATTCTTTTACAGAAAAATCTTTGGTACTGGTATCTCCTCATATAAAAACAGCTAATTGAGCTGTATCAGTAACATCTGTACTTTCATCGAAGGCGAGAGAATAGGCTATAAATTCCTGTAATAAAAAAGGTTAAGTGAGATATGGTCCACTTTGCAATACGTCCTTTCTACGAAAATGTCCAACGTTTACAAATGTCCACATACAAAATTCGTCCATGCCATAAAAATGTCCTTACCTGAAAAGTCCAATGTCAGCAAGTCCTCTTCTTAAAAATGTCCACAAATAAATTCGTCCATTTCCCTAAAATGTCCGACAAGGAAAATTGCAAGGAAAGTGCCGAGAAATTTGTTGTGATTTCAATTATGTTATACATATTACATATGTAATACAAAAGCTATATCTACTGTTAAAAAAATTATCTCATTATATATAGTGTGGTAAGTATTTTCAGTGTTATTTGCAGTTAGGTAATATACTAAAACTACAAACTACAAAACTTCCAACAATCCCATGCACTGTGAAAAGCTGAAAGAATTGATTTGGTACAGTCCTGAACGTACCATCACTGAAAATCGTGTCACTGGCAGCCAAAAGTACTAAATTTCTGTCGGTGGCAAACATTAACACTCGTCCTTCATTATCACCTGAATCAAAGAACATAAAATTTTGTCCCCTCAGTGTTTTGTTGTAGGGTTCAACAATGTCAGTTTCTCTTATTGATTGAGGAAGTGGAGGACGATTTAGCTTCTGCTGATCAGAAACTATTCTGATTACTGCATTTCTTTGTGGAAGACTTACGGTAATTTCTTTGTTATAAACTCCAGCAAGTTCCTGTCTGACAACAGAGCCGGGAGGTTAGTTAGTAACTCATCTCTATTGAACAACCTTGTATGTTGGACCTTTTCGTATTATGTGCTTTATAATAAGGTGGACCACATAATCTATTTTATATCTTGCGTACACCACTTGTAACACTTGAATATAATTAATTGATGAACTAGTGGACTTACTCGTGTTAAATATGTAATATTTATCCGGCTTACAGCTGTTTCAGTGCTTCACGCACCATCATCAGAGCCTACTAGATCACGGCGTCATCTCGAACTTCTCTGCCTGTTAAGAGGGTGTGTTTTATTGTTGGAAGGTGTTGAAGTGTGGAGTCGAATAGTGTGTGTGTACTGAAATTGATCTGTGTGTTGAGGATTTGATCGACAACAAACACACCTTCAAAATATACAGAAAACCAACCACCACCACCGCACACATACACAACACATCTAACCACCCCATACAACACAAACATGCTGCATTCAGGACAATGGTACACAGATTACTCAACATACCCATGAGCCAACAACACTACAATGAAGAAGTGAACACAATCAAATACATATCACAAGAAAACGGATACAATCCAAGCATAATAGACAACATCATAAGGAAGACAAAACAAAAACTTAACAAACAAAAAAATACACAAAACACAACACAAACACAAGAACACAAGAAATACATCACACTAACATATGAAAACAAAAGCACACATAAGATCGCATCTTCATTCAGAAAACAGAAATACAACATAACATACCGAACAGAAAACACACTACAAAGACATCTCAACACACAAAAAACACAAACAAATAAATACGACCACACAGGTGTATACAAACTCACATGTAATAGTTGCGACAAGTTCTACATAGGACAGACAGGCAGATTATTCCAAACACGTTACAAAGAACACATTAAAGCTATAATCAGAGGACACAATACATCTACATACTCCGATCACATAACCAATACTAACCATACATACAATAACACAAATACCGACATGGAAATCCTGCACACACAACCCAAGAACCAAAAACTCAACAGACTAGAACAATACGAAATATACAAACACACTAAAACACACCCCGATCAAATCCTCAACACACAGATCAATTTCAGTACACACACACTATTTGACTCCACTTTTCAACACCTTCCAAAAATAAAACACACCCTCTTAACAGGCAGAGAAGTTCGAGATGATGCCGCGATCTAGTAGGCTCTGATGATGGTGTGTGAAGCACTGAAACAGCTGTAAGCCGGACAAATATTACATATTTAACACGAGTAAGTCCACTAGTTCATCAATTAATTGTGGACCACATAGATGTCGGGCTTTTTCACACCATGGACAAATTATATGTAGGACTTGAAATGTTGGACTATTTAGTTTGTGGACATTTTTTGTGGACCTTTTGTACTTGTGGACATTTTGTTATGGACCTTATAACCTGGAAGCATGAAAAAGTCGCTTGTGTTGGAAATTGCAAAATTGCTCAAGTGTTTCAATGAAGGCAAAGTTTCTTATCTTCGGACAGAGCCTTGTCTATCTAGCTAGATGTTACGCCACCGGTAACGCTTGTACAATGTACTTGAAAAGGGAATGGATAGATGAAGTATTTTTTGTCTGTGCCTGCTATGCTACATCATTTAGTAACAAACATTGCGATGACATTTCTGTTGATGGCTGGGGTAGGTGATAAAGGGCATATTTTATGATTAAATTATTAATATTGACACTTTATTTATAAATTACTTTCATGTTTAAATAGGAAATATTGAATTTTATATTGCCTTTTTCACTTGTAAGATATAAAGTAGACTTACCGGTAATTAACAAAAATCGGTTTGTCCCTTGGTCCTTGTAGATGAGGGATTGTCCAGCCCAACATTCCTTGAAAGGTGGCGACCCTAATACCAAAAGTAAAACTATATCTCCTGTCTTGGATTAATGTGCTGTTAGCTGAGAAATGTGCTCTTCAGTTCCTAAACATTAAAACGGAAACATTTTGTACCCTGTACATAATTACATAAAATCATGCAATCTCAAAACCTAACTCCTTAATACTCTGTTAAGGGCTTTCCATCAGAGGAGCCTGAGTTGGATTTTAAGCATATCATTGGAATTTGTGATAGATAAAGCAACTGGGGGTAGATTTTATTCAGGTTCTTATATTTCTTTTTTATATTCATTCCTCCATTGTCGCTGTATTACTACCACTTTATCATCTCGAAATAACTACTCTATAGTCCCGTCGCTCTAATTTCCGGCAGCCAATTGCGTTGCAGGTCGGCTATATTTAAACGTGTGCGTCTTGTGATTCGCTGAGGAAGACGTTATTCATTTCTTAAGGCTCGATAAATACTTAATATAATAGCCCGCCATTTTGGCTCTTTCGTTGGCGTTCGCAGAAAGCACACGAAGACGTTATTTGCCACTCAATTATTTGCTGAATTACAGTGCGTTTGATTTATTATCATAGGAGCTACGACATGATAATGTTTAACGGTGTGACAAATAGATTCCTCGTATGGTAGTTCGGCAACGAAAGAACAAAAATGGCGAACGATACTACTACCTACCTAGACTTTATAGAGCCTTCACTTCCTAAGATGTAAGCAAAGAGGAGGAGTCACGCCGGGAATAACAGCGTCGCGACTATACATACATACATGCATACATACATACATACATACATACATACATACATACATACATACATACATACATACATACATACATACATACATACATACATACATACATACATACATACATAAGTGTTCTGCTCAAGGGCAGGTCTTCCACTGCAAACTCACCATTCTCCAATCTTTCCTATTTTCTGCCTTCCTCTTAGTCTCTGCATATGATCCACTTATCTTAATGATATCTGAACTCTTCTCCCATTCGCCATTCCTTCCAGTGCACCCTTCAGTAGGCAGTTTCTCCTCAGTCAGTGACCTAACCAATTCCTTTTTCTCTTTCTGATCAGTTTCAGCATCATTCTTTCTTCACCCACTCTTTCCAACACAGCTTCATTTCACACGCTCCATTCTTCTCCATATGCACATTTCAAATGCTTCTATTCGCTTCTTTTCACTTCGTCGTAATGTACATGTTTCTGCCACATACAATGCACACTCCACACAAAGCACTTCACTAGTCTCTTCCTTAGTTCTTTTTACAGAGGTCCGCAGAAGATGCTCCTTTTTCTATTAAAAGCTTCCTTTGTTATTGCTATCCTCCTTTTGACTTCCTGACTGCAGCTCATGTTACTGCTTATAGTACACCCCAAGTATTTGAAGCTGTCACTTGATCTACTGCCTCATTTAGAATTCGGCAAGTTTACCTTCTTTATTTTTCTTCCGACAAATATCTATTTATACAACATGAGGCTAAAGCAAAGTTTTACTTCATGAGTGGTTCGTTTATTGATGCAAGTCAAAAGGTGAGCGCTATAAGAACCACGAGTGATGTAAAACTGTTTAGCTTCAAGTTGTAATACATGAGTTTTTCGTTTTCTTTTGTATAAAATTTTATATACACTACTGTGCAAAAGTCTTAGGCAGGTAATAAACATTGTAAAAAATAACAAAAATTCCATGAAAAATAAAGTATTTATTACCAAAGTATTTAGAAAACACAGAAAAAAGCAATATCACGCACAAGAAACATTGAGTAGGTTCATGACACTAATATGATGTGTGACCGCCTTTAGACAACAATATCTCTTGAATTCTCTTATTTATACTTTCTTGCAATTTCTGGAGACTTGTGGCAGGTATATTGCTCCACCTACCACAATGTAGCTGCAGACTTTGGCTGCTTTTCACCTTCTCTTTGCCCAGATAATTCCAAAGACACTCGATAATATTTAAATCTGCACTATGAGGAGGCCAGTCCAACAGCTGAACATCTCCTCTACCTTGTTTTTGCTGCAAGTAGGTTTTCACTATATTTTCTGTGTGCTTCGGATCATTTTCCTTTTGAAAGACAAAATATCTTCCAATTAATCGCAAATCCGATGCCATTGCATGTTGAATCAATATCTGTTTGTATTTGACAGTGGTCATCTTACCTTCAATTCTTATTAAATCACTCACTCCATTAACTCCATATTTCCACACTACCACCCCCTGTGTTTCATAGTTGGTTGCAGACATGCCTCCTTTAATTGTTCTCCTTTCCTCCGCCTGTCATACTGCCTTTGATGCCTTCTGAAGATTTCAAATTTTGATTTGTCGCTCCAAAGGACTTGTTTCCATTACTGGCTCCCTATAGTTTGTGTTCTCTTGCGAATGATAATCGGCTTGTCCTATTACCCTTCTGTAAGAAAAACTTTTTTGCAGTAACACGTCTATGAAGACCATTTTTGATGAGTGACCGTCATACTGTAGATGCATATACTTTAGTATTACTGTTTTCAGAAAGTTCTGTTGCCAGCTGTGCACTTGAAGCTGCTCTACTTCTCAGGGCTGTCACTTTTAGATATTGTTCATCCCTTGCAGTCAATTCCTTGGCCTGCCAGTCCACTTTCGACCATCGACTGTCCCCAACTGTAGCTTTTCCCTCAGAATCTCCTGTACTGCGCAATGCGATACACCAGTTTTTCGTGCAATACTTGCTTGACAATGATACTGCTCACTCAAAAAACAAATTTTGTATGTCATTTCAACTGAAATTTTTATCATAGCTGCTTTTTTTCTTGTTCAACCTGCTAAGAAGAGACTCAGTCTATTACTAACTTCAATGTTGTTCTATTCTTAAAGAAAAACATTCATTTCATCTAATACACAGCATTGATTACAACTTGTTCTGTTTATATGCAATTTGTAAACACAGCACTCAATATACCCGAGCTAGGGTTATGTCATGGGTCTATAAAGGAATGTGGTGTTTCCATGGTTTTACAATAAGCTTGGTTTTGATGACGGAGACGAATTCTTGTACTTATTTCACCAGTAAGACTTCATTCTAACTTGTTTTAGACTACTTTAATTCTCAATTCTAGGAACTAGAACGAATTGCATAGGGTGCCTAAGACTTTTGCACAGTAGTATATATATGCAGGGTGGACGAGAACCTATTACATTAATTCACAGAGGTAATATATGTAGTCAAAGCGAACAAGTTTTGTCAAATAATTTACAATTCATGTTGGGAATGTTCAGCTAAGCCTCGTGTTAATAACATGTATCAACATATGATTGATTATTTATTCCATCAATATGGCTTAAGCAATGAATTACATATGAAAGAAAACTATTGATGTATTACATCCTATTTTATCTTGATACTAACGTTTTCGCCCCTAGTGGGGCATCTTCAGGTACAAGATAGAAGTATCATCTAAAATCAATTACAAACAAGTTTTACATTTGAAAATGCCATGACTAGAATGAAATGATGACAATATTATCCATACCAACATTAAATGTCCTGTCAAAATGTTAAAAACAAATTTAATTTAAAACAATGTGAATTTACATAGTTATATAAAGTAGATCCCTTGTATTCTTTCATATATTTTTCTTTCATATGTAATTCATTGCTTAAGCCATATTGACGAAATAAATACGTAATCAATCATATGTTGATATATGTTATTTGTCAAATAAGTTTTTTGATATGTCCAATAGCTTTGAGAATACGAAATGTAATGTGTTGCAACGCTGCAAAGAGTAGCTGTGTTCCTTGAGGTCATTTCTCTAATCATCCATTCCGCAATACTAGCGAAAGGAGAATGTAAACAAAAACGCCTCATCAGATAGTACGTTGCAATCAAATTACTGTAGATCAAAACGTAAAGTATTCAATAAATTAATTCAAATTGTTTGGTTTTTAACATGCAAATGAAGTTGTGTTGGAAAGAGTGGGTGAAGAAAGAATGATTCTGAAACTGATCAGAAAGAGAAAAAGGAATTCGTTGGGTCACTGACTGAGAAAAAAACTGCCTACTGAAGGTTGCTCTAGAAGGAATGGTGAATGAGAGAAGAGTTTGGGGCAGAAGAAGATATCAGATGATAGATGATCATATGCGGAGACTAAGAGGAAGGCAGAAAATAGGAAAGATTTGAAAATTATGGGTTTGCAGTGAAAGACCTGCCCATGGGCAGAACATGTATGTATGTATTACACATTAACCTCTTTAATTCTAAATTTGACTTATTTACCATTTACAATATCTGTTGATTTCTTTGCTTTTTACGTATCTAATTACAAAATAGTAAAGAATGTATATTCTTGTAAAACAACACTATTTCCATGAAAGATTCCTTTACATTTGATGTAAACTCAAAATAACATTATTACACTTTCCATAACTCAATCTCCATTTATGTTATTATTTTTGAAGAAATCAAAAATAAATTAGTTTAGAAAAGAAACTAAGTTTACAATAATCTTAAGTAATGTGTGAAGTGTTATGTACTGTATGTACAGTAACTAATTTGATCGAAAAGTATCTGATGAGACTTATTTGTTTACATTCTCCTCTTGCAAGTCTTGCGGAATGGTTGATTGGAGTTCCACTCATCCCCACTGCGAAGCAATGACCTCAAGGAACACAGCTACTCTTGGCAGTGTTGCAACACGTTACATTTCGTATTCTCAAAACTTCTGGATGTATAAAAAAATTACCGGTATTTGACAAAACTTGTTCGCATTGACTTCATCTATTACCTCTGTGAATTAATGTAATGGGTTCCCTTCCACTCTGTTGATTTTATATAGCTAATTAAAACATTGGGAGGACGGAGTGACTGGGAAATAGCATTGGTTCAGTTTCTGTAGCTACCGAGTGGGAGGACGGAGTGACTGGGAAATAGCATTGGTTCAGTTTCTGTAGCTACCGAGTGTAGATTGTTTGTTTTTCTCAGACAAGAAATAATGGAGATATTTTGTTTAGAACTAGTACCCTACAGTTAATATTACATTAGGATGAAGAAAAAATAATCGTTTTTAAATTCTGTTTTATTATTTTTTTATTATTTAACGACGCTGTATCAACTACTAGCTTATTTTGTTGGTCGATGAGATTGATGATCACAAGATGATATTTGGCGAGATGAGGCCAAGGATTCACATTAGATTACCTGATATTCGCCGTACGGTGAGGAAAAACCTCGGAAAAGACTCAACCATGTATAATCAACCCAAGTGCGAATTGAACCCACATCCGAATGCAACTCCAGATCAGAAGGCAAGCACCTCAGCCGACTGAGCTATGCCCCTGGCTTTTGTTACTTGTTAATTCTGTAGTTAAATATTACTACTGCTCCTGGTAATAATAATAATAATAATAATGATAATAATAATAATAATAATATTAATAATGATAATAATACAACTCGATACAGACGTGGACAAATTATTAACAAAATTGACGATTTTTATGATAATTCTGTTTACAAAATTTGATTTTTCAATTTAGACTACAGTTGACAATTTTGTATATTTCTATCATTACAATAGACAGAAATATGCAAAAATTTCAACTGTAGTTTAAATTGAAGAGTTAAATTTTGTAAAATATATAATAAAAATCTTCAATTTTGTTAATAATTTGTAAATTAGCAAAAATTCAACTACAATCTAAATTGAAGAGTCAAATTTCGTAAAACTATAAAATAAAAATCTTCAGTTTTGCTAATAATTTGGAAATATAAAAATGTCAACTGTATTCCAAATTGAAGAATCGAATTTTGTAAAAATATATAATAAAAACCTTCAGTTTTGCTAATAATTTGTAAATATGCAAAAATATCAAATGTAGTCCAAATTGAAGAGTTAAATTTTCTAAAAATATACTATACAAATCTTCAATTTTGCTAATAATTTAGAAATACGCAAAAAGTCAACTGTAGTCTAAATTGAATAATCATATTTTGTAAAAATATATAATAAAAATCTTCAATTTTGCTAATAATTTGTCCACGTCTGTAGACATTTACAACTAGATTCATTACTTTTTGCAGACGATTTAGCTCTGGTGGCATCCTCAGAAGATGAATTACAACATTCATCTTTTAATTTTAACAAAATTGGAATTAAATATGATATGAAAATCAATAAAAAAACTAAAATTATGGCCTTCTGCGGAAAATACCCTGTGCCTAGCAAAATATATTTAGATTCAAAAATATTAGAAAGAGTAAATTATTTTACATATCTCGGATACACATTATCTTTTTTCGATGAAGTAGACATTTCACAGAAAATTTCTAAATATACCAAAACAATGGGAATAATTAACACCATTATGAAACCTTCCCTAGTACAAAAGCATACTAGAATTCGCCTATACAAGACCTTGGCGAGATCTGTACTTTGTTACGACAGTGAGGCATGGACATTGAGGAAGAAAGACGAAAGCAGAATAACGGCTAATGAAATGCAATTTATGAGATATACAGCGGGATATACGAAATGGGATCACAAACGCAATGAAGATGTAATGGAAGAATTACAACTAGAACCTGTAATTAATCACGTAAAACATTATCAGAACAACTGGATAAATAATCTGCATCGCATGCATAGAGATAGAATCCCAAAAGTCATACTCTACTATCGTCCAAACGGGAAGAGATCTCTCAGTCGTCCAAAGAAGCGCTGAATTGAAAATTCAACTGTGAGATCGTAACAGGCCATTTGGCCTAATAGGGAAGGGAAGAAGAAGAAGAAGATGATGACGACAATAAAAAAACATAATAATGCTTAGTACTTCAGACCTGTATATCTCGTCGTGGCTATGAAATGAAAGTATATGAGTAATTCCCTGTTTTATATGAAGGTAGTGAAAGACACAATGCGCAAAACAAGACTATTTTCATATTTATTTTTGTGCAGAGATTACTGTAATGAAGTAAGCCTACTGTGTACGAAATAAAATTTTTGTTTGTACAGGACACTGCCTGCTGGATCACATCTTATGGCTGCTTACACTACCTTGCCAATCAACGCTTATGTGTGAGTAGCCGCTAGGTGGCAGGTAGTGATTTTGCATATACTGATAATGTTAATAGCGGTGGGCACTGCCTGCCACCTAGCGGCAAAATAACTTTGATTGAGCAGGCAGTTTACGCAGCTATAGAATGCGATCCAACAGGCATTGGTACAGGAGATTGTACATACAGACAGGGCTGGGCAATATACTGACATCCAAGTATTTCAAATACAAATACAAAATACTTCAAATAATTGTATTTGAAATACAAATACAAAATACTTTAAAAAAATTAACCAAAATACATTTGTATTTCAAATATTCGATAAAATATATAAGCCTAAAGAAATAAGAATATTACTGAAAATCTAAAATATTATATTAACATTAAAATTATTTTTACCTCGAAGTTTTATATAAACACTGTAACTGAACTTCTTCCTTTTCCCAGTCATCAATGAAATTATGCTACATATGAATAACTACTATTATATGATATTCTTATTGAATTTGGTATTCCCAAGAAACTAGTTCGATTAATTAAAATGTGTCTCAGTGAAACGTACAGCAGAGTCCGTATAGGTCAGTTTCTATCTGATGCTTTTCCAATTCACTGCGGGCTAAAGCAAGGAGATGCACTATCACCTTTACTTTTTAACTTCGCTCTAGAATATGCCATTAGGAAAGTTCAGGATAACAGGCAGGGTTTGGAATTGAACGGGTTACATCAGCTTCTTGTCTATGCGGATGACGTGAATATGTTAGGAGAAAATACACAAACGATTAGGAAAACACGGAAATTTTACTTGAAGCAAGTAGAGCGATCGGTTTGGAAGTAAATCCCGAAAAGACAAAGTATATGATTATGTCTCGTGACCAGAATATTGTACGAAATGGAAATATAAAAATTGGAGATTTATCCTTCGAAGAGGTGGAAAAATTCAAATATCTTGGAGCAACAGTAACAAATACAAATGACACTCGGGAGGAAATTAAACGCAGAATAAATATGGGAAATGCGTGTTATTATTCGGTTGAGAAGCTCTTATCATCCAGTCTGCTGTCGAAAAATCTGAAAGTTAGAATTTATAAAACAGTTATATTACCGGTTCTTCTGTATGGTTGTGAAACTTGGACTCTCACTCTGAGAGAGGAACATAGGTTCAGGGTGTTTGAGAATAAGGTGCTAAGGAAAATATTTGGGGCTAAGCGGGATGAAGTTACAGGAGAATGGAGAAAGTTACACAACACAGAACTGCACGCATTGTATTCTTCACCTGACATAATTAGGAACATTAAATCCAGACGTTTGAGATGGGCAGGGCATGTAGCACGTATGGGCGAATCCAGAAATGCATATAGAGTGTTAGTTGGGAGACCGGAGGAAAAAGACCTTTAGGGAGGCCGAGACATAGATGGGAGGATAATATTAAAATGGATCTGAGGGAGGTGGGGTATGATGATAGAGACTGGGTTAATCTTGCACAGGATAGGGACCGCTGGCGGGCTTATGTGAGGGCGGCAATGAACCTTCGGGTTCCTTAAAAGCCATTTGTAAGTAAGTAAGTATGAATAACTACTGCTCCCTTAAAAAAAAAAAAAAACAGTTCCTCAAATGTTCATGAGATAAGGATCCCCTTGCTTGTGAATGAATAAATCCTGCAAAGCAGAACAATCTTTCTACAGGCGTAGAGAAACACAAACTTGTATTATATTTATAAAAGCTTTTTTTCACTGTTGGGTAATTCTCTAGAGTGAACAGAGTTGTTCCTTTGCCATTGAAGAATTGTGTGAGCTCGTACTCCACAGCAGACAAGTTCTTTTCTTTTTGCTTTTTACAGTCTCTTTTATTTGAGTTGAAAACATAAATATTGTTTTCATCGTCTTCATCGTCTGAACTGACCAAAGATGTAGCAGACAACTGCTCAGCTGATTTCACACACATATTCTGTGTCTTCTTATCATTTGGTGAGGCAGTGTCAGGTAGCCATCTCATCTTCAATGATGGGTGGAGCAAGCTGCCAAAATAGCTCAATTTGCTTCTGGGATCAGATCAAACATCACTTTAAATCTTGATGAAAGTGAACTTATTAGGACTGGAGTTACATGGAATAGATGGCGTAGATTACTAGGTAACAGAATATGTAATCTGTTTTTAAGGGAAATTAATGTGGACAAAAGTTGGCCGTAATAGCAAGTCTTCTCATTTTGCATTAAATTAAGGGCTGCGGCAATGGGTTTCAGAACTGCACAATATTCTTTAAGGTACTGAAACTCAACATCTTTGAAGGTTGGCAATCCCAGTTTTACATATATACTGTTTATATCATGTTTGAATTGCAATATTTGAGAGATTGAGTCATAAAGAGAATTCCATCGAATTGGGCAAGGAAACTTTAATGAATATTTCAAGACATCTGATATAATTTCTGAGTATTTGAGTCTCCTAGCCGCATTCCATAATGCTAAACTTTTAGCAAGTGTTGGGTGATGGATCCTTGATGCTGCTGGAGATTTCTTCATGGCATTAAGGAAATCAGTTGTGGCAAGAAAACTAAGCGTATGGCTAGCACAACTGAAATGGATAGGCAAATAATACGAAAATTCATTCTTCAAATCGAAATCCAAAACTTGAAGAACAAGAAGAAGAAAAAAGTACTGTATTTTGAGTATTTGAAATACAAAATACATCAATTTTATGTATTTAAATACAAAATACAAAATACTTTCGAAAATCCTTACAAATTACAAAAAACAAATGTATTTCAAATACGTATTTGAAATACATGTATTTCAAATACTACCCAGCCCTACATACAGACGTGCCTTATGGTCACTGTACTGATTGAAGATCAAAGAGAGAAATATTTTGACATAAACTGTTTTATTTCCTCTAATGAAAATAGTTTATATCTAATTACAGAACAATGGAATATCAAACATCCCCTAGTAATAATATAATACTGATTGAATACATTTTAATATTGTTATTCTTAACTTCTCGATTTCTTCACTGCACTTCTTATGAACATTAATATTCTTATATGTATTCTGCTAAAATGAAATAACTTTTCACATACAAAATATAAAAGTAATTTATGGTGGTTTATGGAAGAAAATGTTATGTTTATGTTTACAGTTCACAACATTTGATATAGTACAGTGGCGGCTCGTGGGTATTGAATTAAGGGGACTGCATACAAAAATAAACCAAGCAACTTATTTTATTTAAACATTAGTTCCATGTGCCTTGTCTTGTAGGTTGCAAACTTTTGAATCATCATCTTATTAAAATCCGGTATGTCGTTTAACATAATCTTTACAATGGAAAACACAGCTAATGCGGTCATTTCTCTCATCGTATTTCTAACATAGGATTTTACTCTCTTCAAACACGAAAAGCAACGTTCTGGTTCGGAAGTTGTCATTGGTATGGTGATAGCTATGCGTAGTAGTTTCACAACTTCTGAAAATGAGGCCTGCAAGTTCTCAGATAGAAGAAACTGCAAGAGCTTGACTGCGTCACTGATATTTCTGAATTCTTGTGTCTGATACAACACAGTGAGTTCCGTTTTTAGTTTCTCTTTATCGAACATTGGAAAGAGCTTCACACATAATTTAAGTCATTTTCAGGAAATGAGCTTTTGTAGCATTGAAATTTTTCTTGGAACAGAAGAGAAGATAATATCAGATGATCTATGAACTGGAATCGGGTGTTAGCTTGTGTGATGAGGTTACACACTTCCTTGGGTGCCGCAACCCTTGTCTGAATCCCTTCGACCTTAGGACGCTTTTTAGGGTTTTCATTTTCACAGATCTCGCTGCATAACTGTGCATTGTTCCGTGCTTGCCTAATTTATTGTGATGTTGTTAGATGTTTCAGATTCCATTATGGTTTGAAAACATTCTAGCAATGGCTCCTTCTTCTCATGAACAACATTTACTGTTCTTATTTTAAAATTCCATCTTGTTGCCCCAGCTGATGGAATTGTCTTTGAAACACATTAATCTAATACAGACTGTGTGGAGATCGAGAGAAGAAAGCAGGGATACTGGATAAATTAGCAAAAAATATGCGAGCCTTTGTATTTTTTAGCGGCTCTTTCCATTATGAGATTCAACCGATGGGAACTTAATTTCACATTTCTCCTGAATTGTTAAGGTACTGAACTGAATAGACTGCAAATATTGTACAGAATTAAACATTGTTGCACTTGTTATACTCACACCATTAAAGAAAATGTATTTAAAACTGCGCGCTACTGACAATCTGCTGCAAATTTTGCAGCACCTGGAAACTCTGGATTCGCGGCAAGGGGCAGCAGGGGAGGGGTAAAACTAATGCGCAAAGCATCCAAGACGAGACTGGCAGCTCTAGGGAGGAAGTGGCTTCATCCTATAGTCCCTGGTTTCGCTCTGGCAGCACCAGGAGAGGAAGTGACTTCACTAACGATTGCTTGCATGTCATTGAGAGCGAATTTTATAAAAAAATCGAGCCGCTAAATAGAGACTGTATAATAAATGTATTTCACAACATAAAACGAGACAAGAGCCACAAGTGTCTGGGGGTGCTGCAGCTCCGCAGCCCCCTTCGAAAGCCGCCCGTGATATAGTACTATAAAGGGACTTGGTAAAATGATAAATTATGAGCAGTGAGTGCAATTAATTTGAGGAAAATTCTTTGAGTTGAAAGTGTAACGTTGAGAAGCTTTAAAATATTCGAAATAAAATGAGAAGTGGAGACAATATTATAGCAAAGAAATTTAGTTAACATTAACACGGTATTGAATTTATATGATTTGTTTAAGAACATACAAATAATGATTTTCTCGATTACTTAATGGCAAAATAATTAATGTTACAAAGTTATCCAGCTCCTCCGAGGAGTTTTATGGGAGCAAATAAAATAATTATTTAATAGGCCCTGAGTAAAGTCTAGTGTTCACAAATTAATAACAAAATAGATACCGGTAAAATAATGTGAACTGCAGACATTATACACAATCAAATAAGGAAAATAACTTGCTATAAAATGCGAATAAATTAATCTGTACAATGTCAAGTCCCAATGAGCAGATACTTGTTATGTGAGAGGTTCACTTCACACGATGTACTCCTTCTCGCGGGTGAGGAACCAAACGTTCATTGGTTCCGACTTGCCTTTCATGGTAACTGGTCCACGATACTCGAAGTGAAACTGTGGATCTGCATTGCTCGGTCGACATAGGTACCTGGAAGTTGAAATATTATTAGACTCTATTAATGAAGATGAGGGTAAATTAGAATTAAATTCTTTAAAATTAAACATTTAATTAAACAATTCTCATCTTTACAGCACATGTTGAATAATTTTATGGAATTTTTTTATAATTCTTCTTTTCTACCACCATAATCTTATAATCACTGCCATATCTTTTTCTGAGTCAATCAATGGACTTAGAGAATTGTAATGGCCTCAAAGTGCAGAAAATTCCTTTCGCTTCTTCCTTTTTATTCACATGAATCCCCTACTTTGCGTAGATTTTTAATATAGAATGAGAGAATCTGTTTTTATATTGTAGGCTTGTATCAAATAATATATAATGCTTAGTATGCTAACAGTATTTATTTATATAAAAAAGTACATTATACAACGACATTACGAGCTGAAACATCAGGCGGACTATGAAGGCTTTGATGGGGAGGAACGAGTTGCCCTAGTAAAATGCCTAAAATTGGATAAATATGATGTAAATAGTTCACTCACGTTGTAAGATATTTATTTTATTTATTTAACCTGGTAGAGATAAGGCCATCAGGCCTTCTCTTCCCCCTCTACCAGGGGATTACAACTACAATATAAAGAATACAATTACAATTATAATTACAATTAATATTGAATTTACAAATACAATAAAAATCAAAGTACTAAAAGATTAACAGACTAATAAAAGCTAGACAGTTCATTGTAAAAATTAAGAAGAGGAAAATTTTTTTATTAATTAAGTAAAAATTAAACCTACTCTAAGCAGTATGAAAATGCTTAATAAGTTTGCTTTTGAACGCTACTAAATTCCGACAGTTTCTGATGTCACTGGGTAGGGTATTCCACAAGCGCGAAAGCGAGATTGTGTATGATGATGAATACGATGAAGTCTTATGTGTTGGTATGGACAATATGAGGTTATTTTGCGTGCGTGTGAAGAGATTATGATATGATGACAGGTAACTGAAATGGGAGGCAAGGTAGGTAGGTGTAGAGGTGTGAAGGACTTGGAAAAGGAGAACAAGAGAATGAAAATTTCTACTTTCGTTAAGCCGTAGCCAGTTTAGAGTTTGGAAGGATGGGGTAATGTGGTGAGCGCGACGGACATAGCAGACGAAGCGAACGCAAGAATTATGAACTCGTTGTAATCTTTGCGATTACAATTATTTGTCTAACAAGTTAAATATAATTTACCATAGTTGCACAGTTTTAAAGCTCATGGAATTTACTGATAGTATATGTGGGTCTATTTACTGTTATACAATCCTAAGAGGAAACTAAAGTTATATTTCATACAATCATAGTTAATATCAAGTCTGCTGTCGAAAAATCTGAAAGTTAGAATTTATAAAATAGTTATATTACCGGTTGTTCTGTATGGTTGTGAAACTTGGACTCTCACTTTGAGAGAGGAACAGAGATTAAGGGTGGTTGAGAATAAGGTGCTTAGGAAAATATTTGGGGCTAAGAGGGATGAAGTTACAGGAGAATGGAGAAAGTTACACAACACAGAACTGCACGCATTGTATTCTTCACCTGACATAATTAGGAACATTAAATCCAGACGTTTGAGATGGGCAGGGCATGTAGCACATATGGACGAATCCAGAAATGCATATAGAGTGTTAGTTGGGAGGCCGAAAGGAAAAAGACCTTTAGGGAAGCCGAGGCGTAGATGGGAGGATAATATTAAAATGGATTTGAATAAGGTGGGGTATGATGATAGAGAATGGATTAATCTTGCTCAGGATAGGGACCAATGGCGGGCTTATGTGAGGGCGGCAGTGAACCTCTGCACAACACAGTCTGAGCATATTTGCTGACGGTGTAATTCATTTTTAATTTTCTGTAGCGTAGTTTCAAACAGGAGGGTTGCCAACATTGATTGCGTGAATATGCTGTTGGTTATCATTTAAGTATATAAGCGTTTTTAAAAGCTTTATAGTAAAAATAATGCCAATTTCTGAATACTAGTTACGACAGAAAAGCAAATAATAGATAAGTAAGCTTTCGCATGAGTTTATTAATAATGCGAACATAACCACAAAATGTATATTGAGAAGTCAAGACGGAGATGGAAACCTGCAGCATGACTGCGGCTGCAAAAGTAGCGCCTTGTGTGTGAACAGACTCGCAACCTCCAGTTGCAACTTTTGCTGCACTCGGGTTGCGCAGCACGAAAAGTAGCGTGCAGCGCGCTGCTTTTGGCTTACGTGTGAACACGACACGCAACTTTTGCAGCTGCAGTACAAAAGTTGCGCAGCAAACGTAGCGACGTGTGACCGTACCTTAAGAAAACATTATCTGCAACTTTTAATCTACAACAAAACATGCGTTCTTGTAATGAATTTAATACTTTAAAGTAGGCCTAAGCTTATTAGTAATGATGATAATTTCGTGCAGAGAAAATGTCACTATTCTTGTCTTTTTATACAGGGACATCACTTTATTTTTACCAACATTTTCAACATTAACCTGGCTATACTCGGAAACACTGTTGCCCCCTTCCATTACAGGAGTTTGGTGTTACTAGTGCAATATGTAAACAAATCATTTTACTAGGTATAGGAGGAGAGAAAAGTAGTGTATCCATTTATGTTGTAGGAAATTCGATATTACGATTTTCAGTTTGATCACCACTTTTACGGAATTTATCAAAATACAGTAGAGTAGTAACATTTTTTTTTTTCAAAAACTCAACTTTTCAGGTGGCTATGTTCGTTATGTAATGTCTACTTTATTTAGCATATTAATTATAGAGAGTGCATTTAAATTGAGGGGGCCATAAATAAAGGGCTGTAAATACACTTAAGTTACTTTTGAGAAAATGGGGTTTAAATATTTAAGCTTTCGTAAAATCGGTGAAATTTTTATTTAAATTTTAATGTGTGATGCGATTAAAATATCCCTTTGCCACTAAAATTTTAGATACTTTTGCTTACACTGGATGCACTTAACTCATGTTATTACAAATGTCACTAGCATTCCTTTGCTTCTAGCCACCTCAATTCAAAAAAGCTAATCTGAATTTTTAAACAAGTTGCTGAAAATTGTTGCCGTTCATTACAATGCAGGCTTCAATTCAGTACGCATATTATTAAAAACATTTTGAAGCATATTTTCTGAAATTAAATTTATCGTTTCTTGAATATAATTTTTAGTACGATATTATTCATATAGGTTCTTTCTTCTATAGAAAACGCAATCATATTTATGAAACACACTATACACTGCAGTGTTTACTTCACTGCTTGAAGACTTCGAATGCAACAGCGGCCGTAAGTTTGTGGGTCGATTTCTAAAACACGGACGAAATCGTGGCTCCAAACCTCGGCTTTTAAACCGCGATCTAGGTCTGAATCCTGATGTGATTTCTAAAACGAAGTCGAGACGCGGCTTGTGAAGAAACCGAGGTTCTTGTGTTTTATATATGGCAACGCAGCTAAGAATCGATTTCTATTCTTGTGAATAGTCGATATTAGAAAGAAATGAACATCGGGATTAATATTTTTATTGAATTCCAGTAAATCATATTCTTTTGTTCTCAGCTAAGGTATTGTTATATTTGCTAATTTACAGAATATATGTGCGTTTAAATACTAGCACTAATATAGGGAACTGATTTTTAGGTACCAGAATTATATTTCCCAAATAATTAGCAGAAGTCGAACGTTTATGTTGTAGTTTATCATTTGTTCATAGCTACTGCCAACATTAACTACCTGAAAACCCGGGTCTAACGAATCAATAACCTAAATATTAACAGGATTAAAGTTGCAATTGAAACTAAAATATTATATGGTTCTATTTTCACATATAATAGGCCTACTACGTGGAAAGCCCCAGTAGCATGAAACTTAAAATAAGAATACAAAATCACGCTTGCCTCATACATATTCTTGTGGGCCCACATTATATTCGAGTATTAAATAAAATGTCCAGAACTACTGCAAAGACTAAGAATTAAGTTACATCGTCGTATAGACATAAAGGTGTAATTAGTATAAAATATTAGGCTTATATCTTACTTCTCTCAAAGCAATAAGAAGGTGTAAAAAACTTGTCAACCTGGCGCCTCTTGCATTTCGTTGCAGATTATTATTTAGAATTCTTGCTAAATTTTGCGCTGATTCCTTCGAAAATCGAAAATATTCGCATGAAATTATCGTCGTTATATAGTTACAAAGGATTATTCCTGTCTCTCATCACTCTAATCCGAGATTTAATATTTGTAATCACAAATTTTCCTGTCGTAGTCATCCAGCTGATCTACTTCCTCCATCTTGTATACATGAAGCCGTGGTTTTAAACCTGCCCCAGCTGTGGTCTCCGCTTCAGACCATGGTTTCGAGCCCTGGCTCAGAAAAATGAAAAAGACCTCGTTTTATAAATCCGAACGCAGTTTAAAGCCATGGCCATGGTCTAGACCTCGTTTTATAAATCCAAACGCGGTTTAAAGCCATGGCCGTGGTCTAGACCTCGTTTTATAAATCCAAACGCGGTTTAAAGCCATGGCCGTGGTCTAGACCTCG
This sequence comes from Periplaneta americana, assembly GCA_025594305.2. NCBI lineage: Eukaryota > Metazoa > Arthropoda > Insecta > Blattodea > Blattidae > Periplaneta > Periplaneta americana. The sequence goes on along the minus strand of JAJSOF020000040.1, from coordinate 36,331,525 downwards.
TTTTATAAATCCAAACGCGGTTTAAAGCCATGACCGTGGTCTAGACCTCGTTTTATAAATCCAAACGCGGTTTAAAGCCATGGCCATGGTCTAGACCTCGTTTTATAAATCCAAACGCGGTTTAAAGCCATGGCCATGGTCTAGACCTCGTTTTATAAATCCAAACGCGGTTTAAAGCCATGGCCATGGTCTAGACCTCGTTTTAGAAATCGACCCTGTGTGTCTGACGGGAGCAAGGACATTAGTGAAGGGGTGAGAGTGAAGTACATTCAGAAATGCAGGTATAATAAAAATGCAAGTAAAAATAAAACGATGTCCCTGTATTTCTTAACTGGATTATGACGTCCTCCCTCACCAACATTGACCGTGTAGTGAGAAGGAAGCCGTAGTAGCGAACTAATTCCATTATGTTAGCCATCTGTCATGCGGTTGGGGTGCTTGTTTGTTTCAGTTTGCTAGTTTTGCTCTTAGTCTTGCCACAGACCGGTCTTTTCGTCTCAGTTCTGAGTATTATAATATAATTGCTATTTAAACAATTAAAGTTTTTTTATTGTAGTCTGTGAGGAACTAATATTTTATTGTTTCCATGGTTTCAAATTAAGTGACCGAAGCGCTGGATTTTCGTAACGGTAACATATTTCTACTAAATATTATGAAATTTTTAGTTTTCTATTAACTGACTCATTCTAATTTGAATCATATTGTGTTATGTAATCGAGATTTTGTGCAAGATAGCACACAAGTTGCGTTTGTGGGTAATATTCGTGAGGCTGTAACCGAGATCGGGATGGAGGTTCTTCTGGACTGCTACTTCGACAACGTGTTCTGCCAGCTGGACAGAAGCAGTCTTATGGTGCCGTACCGGCGCCGACAACTCGTCGACTATCTGAATACCATGATCCAGGGTTGCGTGCAGGGTGAGGACTGCGATCACGACACCGGGGTGCGCCGAGCAGTGATGGCCGCCATCAGACACCACGCCACCACGGTCAGCACCAACGGCACGGTCTGCCTCATGGGAAAGTTCCATAACATCCTGTACATCGCAACCAAACTCTGCTACGACTGGAAGCTGGAGGACACACAGATAGTATCACGCCTCCTTAATGACATCTACAGATGTGAAAAGACGTTCGAACGCTTGATGATTGGCGCTATATTCGGGACAAGAGTTACACATTTCATATCTGGGTGGAAGAGTGATTTTGAGAGTCCTGAAGAGAGTCTTGCAGCTCTGGAATACTTCCTGCAGCACGCCACAAAGGCGAGACTGGAGTACACCAACGAAGTCGACGGCAAGAAGGTCAGATTTGTTGACGTTCCCATGGAGTCCTATGGGCGGACGCAGGCTGTCAGAGCCGCTGCTCAGTTTTCCAAAGACGAAGTTCTTTTGTTACTCCTGCGCTATGGCGCCGACTTGATGGCGGATTACGAAAACAGAGAAGTCGCAGTAGAACAGTCGCTTCAGCAACTCAACGCGGTCTGCACTGCCAATTTACCATTAACACAAACTCCAGGTCCGTTAGCTTGCATTAAAATTCTACTTCGGACAGTTCCGACAATGACAACTCTGGCAAGTACCGGTACTTCATTTGATGGCGTTCATTGTGTGTCTGTCGATACAGAAAAGGTCTTTGGCACCAACAAATTGTATTTTCATCCGCTGCTCTTCACCACAGGAGTGATCCCACCTTCACGATCCGGAATCACACCACCTGAATTGAAACATCTGTGTAGGTGCTCCATCAGAGACATCCTGCGTAAGAACTGGCAGTTACCTCTGGGAATCAGGAGTTTGGAGATACCGACAAGTCTCCAAGATTATTTGGATCTCCTCGAGGACTAACGAACTGTTTACTTTTGTTTCGTGCGTCTTTGTGTGCGCTTAAATTGTCGTAAACGCGAAGCAGAGCCTCTTGTTTTATAAGAACACAGTGGCACAAAAAATGAACCTTTGGTTTTGTGATTGTTTTCAATTTTTGTGGAATTAGTGTAAGAAGTGACGAGAAGATATATTTTGTTACTTTATAGTCTAATTATAAAATATACAAATTTTAAAACGAAGTTCTTATGGTTAGTTAAGTGTTTCACTTCAACTTACGAAAAGTTTATTATGATTGTGACAGAATTGAAGATAATACTTTTACGTTGCTCATGATAGAATTGTGCATCATTTTATTTTTACTAACATTTTTAATATTAACCTGGCTATACCTTTGGCTTAATGACTGAAACCCGGAAACACCGTTTGCTACCTCCTTCCACGACTGGATTTCGATGGTACTGGCGTAAAATACAAACAAATCACTTTACTAGGTACAGGAAGGAAGAAAAGTAGTTCATCCATTTACGTAAACTAGGAAATATCGCGCTTTTGAGTTTGATAATTTTCATTAGGTTTTTGTTTAATCAAAATGCAGTATTGCATTAACAATAAGTCTTTTTACTCACGAATTGAGTTACCCATGCGGACGTATTCATTATGCAGCGTATATTATACTGTCTACAGCACATTAGCGTACGATATAGAGCATGAAGTTAAATTGAAAATAATCATAATATGGATATTTAAACACATTTTTGAAAATGGTGGCCGTTCATTTCGATACAGACTTCAATTCTTTTATGCCTATTATCGTACTATAGACTATTGCATCTAATTCCAATTACCAGTTTCGTCCTTCATACTTAGTAACTCATGTTGAAATAATTCTGTACCTACTCTATAAAAGAGTACCTTACGTACTGTAAATTCAGTCTTCACTTCTGCCCGACCCGCACAGATAAAATTGCTCAGACATGGTATCTACTGTCCGTCCAAGTGGTTATGTCGCAGGATTGTAGAAAGGGGGGGATCACGTGATAGTTAATTACTTAACGAGGCCCTTTTATTTAAATTATTTTAAACAGTTGCATAATATACGTATACGTCAAATTAATTCCTAACAGAAATTAATGTTTTCAGAAAAGAGCTAAGAAAGACCAGCCACTAGTCTTTACAGTGGAGCGAGCAGAAGCAGGTGGGGTAAATCGGGATGCGACGTAGGCAAACGGACGACAGTACCTGTGCGAAAATATGATTCAATATTGGAAGTTTTCGTCACTGGAAAACGCGAACATATTTCTGAAACGTATTATAATCACTAACTCAGTACTGCGACCTTGGTTCTGTGTGGAGGACTGTTGGAACTTCGTTAGTAGAAGGGGTGGGAGTGACGTACATTAAAAAACTCAGGTACAATAAAAGTTGAAGTAAAAATAGAATGATGTCCCTGTATAAGTTTATTTAATCATAATTTAAATCCACTTATATTACTCATTGAAGCTAGTAAACTGTTTATAACAAAATAATCAGTACTTCAATTCCAACTGGAAATCTAGATAGCGAGTAAATCTATCCCTTGGTTACAGTAATACAGAGAGCAATTTTGAAAGACTGAATAAACGCATCAACGGTGTTGGAACATCGGCAGATTGCACGAGATTTATAGTGAATAAAAGGTGCATCTACATTGTTCAACTTTTCTTTCAATTTCACGCATTCAAGCAATGCATGCAAGATTGATATTTAATATTAATATACAGGGTGATTCACGAGGATTTACCGTCACTTACGGAGCTTATTTCCGAAGACATTCTGAGCAGAAAATGTCATATAAACATTTGTCCTAATCTCAATATTTTCAGAGCTAAGCCTACACTAATTTGAAGTTGTTTGTAAAATACCATTGTTCTTGAGTTTTAAGGGTAAAAGAATATTACGATAAAGAATGAACTATTCAGGGGTATCATTTTTTTAATTAACTATTATTCAGAAGCTAAAAATGTGTTGTGAATTCCATAGTTGGTTCGTACAGATTTTTTTTTTTCGATTTTTAACTACAACATTACATTTTCTTACGCATTTATCACGACAATTGTTACGAATCACGCCGGTTTTGTAAATTCTTTAAGACTGTACATTAGGATGCTTAATTAAACGGTAAAGAATCAAGTTCCTGAAGTCGTATGATTTGTAACAATTTTTGTGGTAGGCCTAAGTGCGTAAGAATGATGGAACTTTTAGTTAAGAATTGAAAAACAAAATCTGTACAAAGCAATTAACAACATATTTTAACTTCAAAACACTAGCCAATTAAAGAAATACTTCTGAATATAAATAATTGATTAAATGGCGATCTTACTCGTGTTAATTGTGTAAGCATGTGCGGCTTACAGCTGTTTCGGTGCTTCTTCACACCATCCTCAGAGCCTACTAGATCTCGAACTTCTCTGCCTGTTGTGTGGGTGAGTTCGATTGTTGAAAAGTGTTGAAATGTGGTGTCAAATAGTGTGTATGTTCTAAAATTGATCTGTGTGTTGAGAATTTAATCAGGGTACGTTTTGGTGTGTCTGTATATTTCATATTGTTCTAAATTACACAATTAACACAAGTAAGATCACCATTTAATCAATTATTTATATTCAAGTGTTAAAAGTAGTGTACGAAAGATTCAACATGGAGTTCTGAATAGTTCATTCCCTATTTGTAATATTTAAAACTAAAGAAAAAGGTATTTTACTAACAACTTAAAATTATTGTAACTCTGAAAATATTGAGATTAAGACAAATGTTTATATGACATTTTTTGCTCGGAATATCTTCGAAAATAAGCTCCATAAGTGACGGTAAATCCTCTTGAATCACTCTGTATATACGTAGTGAAGATGATGTTCAAAACGGCGCACCATGTAGACACAAAATCTTCATGCATCTTAATTTTATTGAACGCGCGTTTTAAACTTGATTCTTTAAATATTCTTCCCAGATTGTAAGCGCATGGAAATTGAACCGTGTAGATTTTATTTTAGTTGGTTATTTAACGACGCTGTATCAACTACTAGGTTATTTAGCATCGATGAGATTGGTGATAGCGAGATGAAATTTGGCGAGATGAGGCCGAGGATTCGCCATAGATTACCTGGCATTCACCTTATGGTTGGGGAAAACCTCGGAAAAAACCCAACCAGGTAATCAGCCCAAGCGGGGATCGAACCCGCGCCCGAACGCAACTTCAGACCGGCAGGCAAGCGCCTTAACCGACTGAGCCACGCCGGTGGCTTAACCGTGTAGATGCAGCTTAAGAGTGTGAAGCATAAAGTTGTATCCATGATAGGCCTAATCCCGACCAGTAATAATATGCTCAGTTGCATAAAAGTCACTAACTATAAATTGTTTTAACTGAAAAGTCCTAAACAACTCGAGGTTAGTTTCTAGATAATATTATGTTATATAAAATTACCTGATGAACATATGAACTAGGTTTAGTACTACTGATATTTGCAGTGAAATATGTGGCAACCTCGCGGAACATGAATAAAACTCGTGTGTAAAGTCAGTTGGGGCCGTATTCATAGACATTTCGCAGCACGCGCTACGAGCGTGCTAAACTAGCCTCGGCTATCCACTGGTTACTAGTACAGAATTCAAATCATATCCTATCGCTAACACTGGTTTATGAATACGAAAACGCTGATCATCCACCGAAAACCCGAGCTAAAAATGTCTATGAATACGGCCCTTGGTTTTAACTGTGAGAGAGAAAACTTAATCAACACCGCCTGCTGAATATAATTATGTCTCAATACGTGTGAGAAGGATCATCAACATTGGATTCAGAGCATGATTTTTTTTTTTTTGTGGTTGTAACTGAGAACGTAACCTTTTTCAAGTTGGTAACCGAAATCTCATTTTAAATTGTTCGTAATCGAGTTTAATGAACGGAATTTCTCGCTTGTGAAAAACAGGAGAAAAACTGCGAAATTCATCATCATCATCATCATCATCATCATAAGTTGAGATATCAGAATAATCAGAAGCCTGGAAATAAATACACTCACCGGTACAAGAAATGAAAGACTTCGATTTTTTTTTATTTAAGGTAGTCATACTGTATATTTCGAGTAGAAAACAATTGAATAATTGCGAATTAAGCGAAATGTCGATAAAATGTCAGTATTATTGTGGTAACCAAACTTTTTTCGGTAGCTATGGTTATCAGTAGATATTAGATATTATAATTGAATCGGTCATTGCAGAAAGGGGATAAGTCATGAAAAACGCGAAAATGAGTTAAGAGTGCCATTGCTTTCTCCAGACCTAGACACACATTTCCATACAGAAATGGGACAAATTTGCTCATTCTCAACGCAAAGCAGAGTACCACAAGCAGCGCAGTCATTGCAGAAAGGGGACAAGTCAGCGACTTACCTTCTTTCTGCACTGACTGACGACGTGACGCAACTGAGTGCCGCGGATCTAACAAGTTACGCGCCCATCAGCTGATAAGGAAAATGACAGATAAGCTAGAAGTAGTAAGTGACCCAGGGAAGGAAACTGTGTTATTAGTGGTAAACGTAAACGCAATGAAATTAACTACCGCAGAAATGTAAATAAGAAAAATAAACTGAAGGCATTGGAACGTCAATTCCGTTGGGAAGTCTGTAGCAGCCCGTACGACAGGAGAACAATGTGGGTAAGAAACTAATCATTGTTTGTTTAGACGCAACTTTGGGTCATCAATTTTCAACATTCACAATTTCAAAAACCATACGGCGCACTTCTATTCCTATCATGAAGGTATAGGCCACAAATCTTCAAATGAAGTGTGTTCCTTCTAAACTACATTGAAAATAATGTCCCTTCTTCAGTCAAGGAATTGTATCTTTTCTCTGATAACTGTGGAGGAAAAATAAAAATCATATTACCTTAATTCGATTGTTGCTTGCACTGACCCAAATGGGGAGATTTAACAAAATCATTCATTATTTTCCACAACGAGGCCATTAATTTCTTCCCTGTGACCGCAACTTTGGTGTAGTGAAGCGCAAACTAAGGAAGACATACAGGGTAAATGTGGCAGACCAATACAATACCTTGATCCACCAAGCAAACACAACAGATTTTCTACAGAATAAGTTACTACTGATGATATTTTGAATTTTAAATACTATTTGTCAGAGTATTACAAGAAAACCACCTGCTTATTAGACACACTGAGGAAGAAAGGGAAAGATAAGAATATGTTTTCTTCAGCACAATTCAGTGAATTTGTTTACTCTAAAGATGATCCAGTTTGTTCATTGGTAGTGAAATGAGGAAACACAGATTCTGTATGAAAAAACCAGGTTCTGGACGCATAGTAATGCCTATACAAAAGCAACCAATGGGAAAATTCCCATTAATACGAAGACGTATCGAAAGTTAGGCAATACATTCCATTGGAACACACTTTCTTTTACGAAGAGATCCTGAACTGGCCACCTTGTGACAAGGAATTTAAAAATGACGTGGTTTCCAACGTCCAACAATACACTCTATAACAATTGAAACAAATAATTTTGTGTAGTACTTTAGTGTATTTTTATTGTGCTCTCCTCTATGCAGTTTTTAAGTATTAGTTTAAAAGTAGAGTTTTGATTTAAAACTATGATATAAAATCACATATTGGTACATTTCTGTAGTAGGAATAATGATTAAAATGCAAAAATAATTATGAAATGGTGACAGTAATGTAGTAATTACACACAAAAACATCGTTATCATTGTAATTATTAACATTTAGTTTGTTTTCAAATACTACATTAGCCCAAAATTGTAAATTATATATTTTTTTCTTTTATATTTAACAATTCCTTGCAGAAAGGGGATAAGTCATGGTTCGATTAAACAATTTTAAACAAAAGTGTTTGAGACGTCAGATGTCTAACATGAAGTATTATACTTCACTATTCATAAACAAAGTAAGAAAAAATATTTATAATGATTACTCCAGTATTGGAAGAAGAAAACAGTTTTTATTGATTATCTCAAAAGTAAGATTTTATGACTTATCCCCTTTCTGCAATGACCGATTCAATTGTAATAAAATGTAAGGAATTTGAAGTTATTTGCTTTTGTGCCGGTGAGTGCAGTATTATGAACTTATAACTTAACTTACCAGTGACCTAGAACAAATATTAATAGTGTGTCTAACATAATTTTACCACAATCGGAACTTAAAACTTATCAGAAGTCTGTCTAAATGAAAATTAACTTCACTTACTAGTTTACTCCGTAAGAAAAATCTTTCGTTTTCTTTTCTTTAAACGAACCTTTTCTCTTCTTTTCTTCAGAAAATATTTTCTATAAACTTCAGTTAATATGATTAACTTGAGAATCTACGCGAGTTATATTTAACTTAGAATTAGGACGAAATAAACTGAAGTTAGTAATTCGCAGTTAAGTATAACTGAAGATTAATTTATTATTTAACTAGCCGTACCCGTGCGCTCCGCTGCACCCGTTAGAAATAAATATAATAATTAAAATAGGACATTTGATCCAGGGAACATTCGTGTTTGATAGAAGGATAAATCGTTTAATATGTTACTTAATTTAAATTGCATTCAAATAATTAAAATGCGATCATTTTGGTCCAGAGAGCACTCTTTTGGTGCAACGACAATTTCTTTAACATGTTTCTTAATTTTTATTACATGCAATCATAATTTAATGAACATTGACGTCAATTTAGATTTAATGTGTATACTTTATTTTACTTGCTATAATTTTCCATTGAATTAAGGTAATAACTTAATTTTAACCCTTGTTTTCTACGTTTTCAGTATATGGCGCTTGGTCTACTATGGTTCTGAACCCTTGAAATAACTTATATTATATGATATGATATTATATTATATTATATTATATTATATATTATATAAAAGTGTGTTAATAATGAATGTACTCCGATAAGTAAGTTTTAATTTGTTATGGGGGCTCTTGAATCTCAGGAGGAACAACTTTTACAACAGCGCAACATAATATGCTTGGCTCATTACCCAATTTTTTTGCATTGCATTTAATGCATATGTATTTTATGTATTTTAACACGATTCAATTGAACATAGTTACAATTTGGATTATAAAATAATGGAATACTAAGCTAACATACTATTACTGCGTACTAAATCAACACACTCTCGTTGTTCTTTAATTCTCTGAGATTAGAATGAATGTGTACATAAACATTATTTTAAGAAATACAGGAAACGAATATACAGAATAGCCTATCAAGTTTTCTGTGCATAAGAAGCTATTTTACTCTTACCTGTCCTCAATTCACTCAGAAGTTACTGTAATAACATTATAGCATTATGTCCATCTAGAGAAACTACACTTTCCAATGGCGAAATAATAATTAATTATACAAATCGGTTAATTTAGCTTCCGATATTACTTCATACAAACACAGAAACATTCTCTGTAGACTATCTTTCATGGCTTTCGATTGTTGCTGTCCAAGGCCCCTTATAGACGAAGTCATTTGTTTTTTAATTCATTACACGGCCTTAGATGGCAGTTATTTTAATTTTAAAACTCATTTATCTCATTAAATATCAGTCCTCTCAAAATTTTTCAAGAAATAAAACTTATCGCAAATTATTTTTAAAGAAACTTTTGTTATGTAACATTTTTCACAAAAATCAATAATAAGCGAGATATTTCGATTTAATTCAGGCCCCCTTATAACCCCCTTTTAAATAATGTATTTTGATTGGCATATAGCCTAAAATCTAAGTTACAACGAACTTAATTTATATTCCAATTTTCATCGAAATCCGTTCATCCATTATCGCGTGAAAAGGTAACAGACATTCAGACAGACAGACATACATACAAAAATTTCAAAAAGCGATTTTCGGTTTCAGAGTGGTTAATTATATATGTTAGGACCAATTATTTTTGGAAAATCGAAAGTTACCAGAAAAATTTCGGCTACAGATTTGTTATTAATATAGATATCTAAATCTGAAGTTAATTGTGTATAAAACTGGCCCTACGTGAATATAACTCAAGTAGGTTTTAAACAACAGCATTAAATAATGAAACACTTTTCTTTTTTTCTAAACAAATAAGATCAATCTATCAATTTCATATTTTATATGTTCGTAGCTTGTTATAATTATCATAGTATTTTCATGGTGTACTAAAGGAATATTGGAAGCGTAAGGGGTACGTTTACAGAAAAGACCTGGTCTTACCTGTAGGCATCCTCAGACACGTTGATGCGTCCCGGCTCGCCCGTCGTCTCCGTACGACTCGTCAAGTTGACGGTGTTGCCGAAGAGACAGTACCGGGGCATGCGGTGACCGATCACTCCTGTCACCACTTCACCCGAGTGGATGCCTATCGTAATCCTCTGCAAAACAGACACACCAGCTGATATTCCTGTGTTTTGATATCCTACGTCAGGCCTGCACAAACGGCGCTCATCGAGCGGCCGCTCCTTCGGAGCGGGAGAGCCGTCAAACTCGCCGGAAAGGTACGTCGGAATGACGTACGCCTACTATAGGTAGAGGATAGTCCACGCAGCTGTCTGGTGTAGTGTGTATTGTCAGTAGCTATTTCACTTTGCCTATCTACAGCTACATAATGGAGGAATCTAAAAGACGGAAAAGTGATCATCAGGCAAATTCTTTCAATATTGCATGGGAGAATGCTTATTTTTACACAACACCTGGAGTGAATACTTATCTGCCACAAAAGTTTGAAAGAAAGAGGAAAACATAATATAATGCGTCATTACTAGTCCACACATACAGATACGATGGTTTTGTTGGTGAAGATCGCAGTGAAAAGGTTCAGGAGTTGAAAGTTGCATTATTATATGAGGTAGGGTACTAAGAATTTATTAATCTTAAACCATTTATAAATATCTCCCTTCAGGGAAAAGGCCAGCTCATTGTTTATATGTTGAATAAATTACGGGATTTCAGTCGTAAACTTACACTTTTCGTAAGTCAGTTTCGGGAAGGTAATATGAACGCGTTCGAACGATAGAAACTGCTCGTGATGAAGCCATGTTAAATGATTATGTGCAAATATTAATTGAAATTCAAAATGAATTTAATTCTAGGTTCCAAGATCTTGTCTTAAATGGAAATAAGTTTAAAGTTATCATAATAAATTCCTTCAACACCAGTTGAAACAGTGTCACACATAACATTTAAGTGTGCTTAAATGTGACAGGCTTAAAATTCCGGCACACGGGTGACGCTGATATAACCTCGGCAGTTGCGAGCGTCGTTAAATAAAACATAACGTTTAACATTTAACGATTTACAGCTTGAACTTATTGATATTCAATGTGACCTAAGGGCTAAGACGTTTGAATAATACTACTAGCCTGGTTGAGTTTTACAAGACTAAACCTTAGCAATAATATCACGACTACACAGGCTGGCTGTGTCAAAATGATTGCTATGTTTGGCTCAACATTTATATTTGTGAGCAACTGTTTTCTATAATCAACTTTAATAAAGGCAGACATCGAACATCTGTAACTGATGTTTCATTATGATCAGTAGGCTACTGTTCCTTTCAGCTGCTAACAGCATAAAACCTCGTTTTCATGTACTGATAAATAAAAATATAACAAAATGATATTGCACTTTTAAGTAGCTATAGAATTTCTGTTATTTCTGTAAAATAAATATTTCTTTATCAATTAATAATAGTCCAAGATAGTTTTGTAAACTCTGAACGGGAATTCATTTCATGAACACCTTGTGTACATTTTGTACGAGATCGCCCCTTCTTCCAGTCCCCCTTATGTAGAGCGCAGCTATCTGCATTCCACTCATGAGCTGTGAGCCGACTCGGAGAGCGCAAACCATGTGCAGGTCTGTCCCACGTGTTCCTTAATTCTTCCAGGTCAGTGCCGAAAAAGAACTTTTAAAATAAACCACGACTTCCTTCCTATTAATTGTTAGTCCTAAATCATTGGATTGAAATTTTGGCGAGTCGAAGTAGGATGGCGTAACTAGAGTCTTGAAGGCCTCTGGTGCAAAAGTTTTAAGGTGGTCCCTCCTCCTACAATTTTTGAGTTCTACATAGTAACGCCCTCATATGTTTTAAGCATGGGATATCTATCTAAACAGCTACTTGAGCTGGAAAGAAGGTATAAGATAAATATAAATAATCTCACCACTTGTTCACCATCAACTTGCACTTCTCTTCCGAGGTCCATCATGTCCAGGGCGAGGCGGGCAATGCAGCGTGCATGTGTCTGACAAGGCTCGGGGAGACCGCTTACTGCCATGTACTTATCGCCCACTGTCTCCACCTAGGGAAAGCCAGTAAACTAAGTTCAGTATCAGTAACACACTTGAAGAGTTTTCGCTAGCGAGAAATGTGTTGCGAGAAAATTCAAAGATTGATAACATGGATTCAAATGGACGTCCACACACTGGAAGAGATTCTCGTTCGAGGCAAAAACCTCGCGCGAGTTTCTCGCTGGAATCGGTAGCTCAGCGTTGTTTGACATTTATACTCTTTATGACGATTGAATGTAGAAAAAGATATCACAGGTGGCGATGAATTGTATTTTTTTATTTGAAAATGAGGAAAGATGGTTGATAATTGCAGTCAGAAACTTATCGAACTTGTACGATGTCACCCGTAGGCCTATTTATATGATACACGGGATGAAAACTATAAAAACACGAAACTTAAAGAAGAAATCTGGAGAAAAATATCAGATTGTCTGAAAATAAATAGGCCTATATTTTATTTTGATAGATTTAATAGTATTCCGTTCAACCTGATATAACATCGTTAAATAACGAACTAAAAATTATATAGAGGTTCGGACAACTGGAATTTAAGTCTGCCTGTGGCTGTTTAGTTTCTGGTAACTGCAGGGTGCGAATTAAGATTTCTCATGAGGGGGATAGAATCCTAGAGAGACACTACCATACATAAAATTATTACTCTCATTCGATACATAATTCATATCACATCATTCGTAGAACCTGTTTCATTAAATCTATTCACTAAATTTAGTATTGTTTTTCTACATGAAACTGGGGGTCCAGGAAATCTTCATCTAAAGTTCTGTGCGGGAACTCACTGCAGATTGACATGGTGATCGCTTCACGTGTTAGGTATGCCAGTTTGTGCTTGACAGCTGGCAGTAAAGGCACACAGTGAGTCAGCTAAGAATAAGTTCAGTTTATTCTCTTACGTTGTGTTGTGTTTTGTAACTGTTATATATTCATTGCTTGAACTTGTACACATTTTGAAAACGTAGACCTCTATACGGAAAAATAGTTGTGTGGCAGGGAATTCCTGCCAGCCCAGTTCCTTGTAGCAAAACAATACTACATTATCTAATGAATAGGTTTAATGGAACAGGTTCTGTGAATGATGTGATGTGACTTATGTATCACACAAGATGGACAGCACTTCCAGCACCTACTGTGAGAAGGGTCAGTACCGAATGTTGTACAGTATGTACTAACATTGTACAGTTACCCTTAAAAAGAATGAGACGATTCTTGGTTGTTGGAAGTTAAAGTTCTACAGCGCGGTTCACTCGATATCGACGTATAACGATAAGTAACATGACAAATAGAACAAGAATTGTTACAAGGACCACAACAAGGACAAGGATCAGAATAAGGATCACGAAGAAGACAGCCATTTAAAGCCACGATTTCACAACATAGCTCGGTAACAAAATATCATTGCTTCACTGTACCGAATGGCAAATGCCTGCTAAGGGATCTACATTCTGGACTGCTGCTGTCACTGTCTTGTCTCGGTAGCTCATATAGTAGCGTGTCGGTTCCACAGTATAAACGAAACGTTTCGTGTTCGATCCCAGGTAAAACTCTTTTTTTATTGAGGTGTAATTAATTTGTTCAGAGTTCCTCGACTGTATAATTTGTCGAAAATATGGAATAATTTATGCCCAATTTTTGGCCTACAAGTGGGCTGAACCTCGTCGAAAAATAAATAAATCTTACTTGGAAGTTAAAAGTATTCTTCCTGAAACAAAAATCATAAAAAAAAAAGAGACCCGTTAACTTAAAATCTTGTCCGCATACCATCATACATTTCTCCAATCGAAATCCACTCGATTGGTAGCGAAGGCAAGATGGTTGACAGCTTGTGCTTCCCCAATATTTCCATTTGCGCAGCCCTCCGGCTCCTAATACCGCGGTTCCTCAACCTGCTGATCACAGTCTGTGAAGAACCGGGAAAGTTAGATGCTGCTCTTATTTCGTTAGCAGTCCGAAAGGGTCCAGTCGAACTGTCTCGAATAAAAGAGCATCCTCTTCCAATGAAGAAATCCGCAGACGCCCATGGAATAGGGCGATTTTCGACCTCCCTGAATTTTGTAACGATGAACCCCCTCGCTGCTGTACTTCCAGGAACACCGACCAAACGACCAGCAGATCTAGCCCCATATCCAGCCTCAACTAGAGCTATAACTCGCTGTCTCATGCCACGTCGGTTCGCCATTACGATGAGAAATGAGGGATGACGATAATACTTTAGTGTAGACAATGACTATTTAGCGTGATATATAATTATTGAAATAATGGGCATCTTGCACAGTAAGAGTAAGTCAACCCTAAATTAAATATTTAAATAACAGAATATAACAGGAAGTCCAATTATTGTTGCGAAACTAATCAAATTAAATCTAATTACGTTAAGTAAACAAATCCCAAGTTATGACACCACATTGTTACAGCTAAATTCTAGGTTATTAACATAATTCATTTTAATTGTTAATTTTTAATATATATGCATTTACATTGTATGTGTGTATGTATAAATGCATTCATTATATTAACGTTTACAGTATTATAACTTGTAATTTTGTACTGTCTGTGATCATTAACACAATCTGAGGAATTTGTAAAACTCTATTTCAACGTTATTTAGCTATTTCAAAGTTATTTAGACAAAAAAATTGTTGTATAGACTAGGAATCGAACTCGCACTCTTTTACACGAGACGCAGAAGTCTTAGCGTCTGAGCTATTGAAACGACACGAAAGCTTTCCTTTCTGTGTGGAGTGTCGATCTAGTCATGAAGGTCCATTGTCGATTTAACTACACGATTTATGTATATATTTATCTTTTATTTACGTAATATCATATTTTTTTGCAGTTTTTGAAGTGAATTTCGGAACGATGCTCATAACAAACCAAATAGCCTGAATTTAAGTAACTCAATATTCGGTATCTTGTGTATCAGTGCTCTGGTCTCCGATCATGCGCAGTGCCTTGCATCTGAGACTTAGGAATATTCAATCGTCTCATCCTTTTCCAGGGAAACTGTACATTCCGCGAAGAGTAATGAGTTCGCTGTTGAAAGCAGGACGGCAGGGAACTACCGCTGGTCGGTCGACAGAACAGAAACACTGGGATCGTTCGCTGCGACAGTACTTACTGGCTTTTAAGCAAACCCGGAGGTTCAAGGCCGCTCTGACATAAGCCCGCCATTGGTACCTATCCTGAGCAAAATTAATCCGGTCTCTATCATATCCCACCTCCCTCAAATCCATTTTAATATTATCTTCCCATCTACATCTCGGCCTCCCCAAAGATCTTTTTCCCTTCGGTCTCCCAACTAATACTCTATATGCATTTCTGGATTCGCCCATACGTGCTACATGCCTTGCCCATCTTGTCGGGATTTAATGTTTCTAATTATGTCAGATGAAGAATACAATGCGTGCAGTTCTGTGTTGTGTAACTTTCTCCATTCTCCTGTAACTTCATCCCTCTTAGCCGCAAATATTTTCCTAAGCACCTTATTCTCAAACACCCTTAACCTATGTTACTGTCCACACCTGTGGAGTAACGGCTAGCGCGTCTGGCTGCGAAACCAGATGGCCCGGGTTCGATTCCCGGTTGAGACAAGTTACCTGGTTGAGGTTTTTCTGGGGTTTTCCCTCAACCCAATATGAGCAAATGCTGGGTAACTTTCAGTGCTGGACCCCGGACTCATTTCACCGGCATTTATCACTTTCATCCAATTCAGACGCTAAATAACCAAAGATGTTGAAAAAGCGTCGTAAAAAAACCTATGTCCCTCTCTCAAAGTGAGAGCCCAAGTTTCACAACCATAAAGAACAACCGGTAATATAACTGTTTTATAAATTCTAACTTTCAGTTTTTTTGACAACAAACTGGATGATAAAAGCTTCTCAACCGAATAATAACAGGCATTTCCCATATTTATTCTGCGTTTAATTTCCTCCCGAGTGTCATTTATATTTCTTACTGTTGCTCCAAGATATTTGAATTTTTCTACCTCTTCGAAGGATAAATCTCCAATTTTTATATTTCCATTTCGTACAATATTCTGGTCACGAGACATAATCGTATTCTTTGTCTTTTCGGGATTTACTTCCAAACTGATCGCTTTACTTGCTTCAAGTAAAATTTCCGTGTTTTCCTAATCGTTTGTGTATTTTCTCCTAACATATTCACGTCATCCGCATAGACAAGAAGCTGATGTAACCCGTTCAATTCCAAACCCTGCCTGTTATCCTGAACTTTCCTAATGGCATATTCTAAAGCGAAGTTAAAAATAAAGGTGATAGTGCATCTCCCTGCTTTATCCCGCAGTGAATTGGAAAAGCATCAGATAGAAACTGACCTATACGTACTCTGCTGTATGTTTCACTGAGACACATTTTAATTAATCGAACTAGTTTCTTGGGAATACCAAATTCAATAAGAATATCATATAATACTTCCCTCTTCACCGAGTCATATGCCTTTTTGAAATCTATGAATAACTGATGTACTGTACCCTTATACTCCCATTTTTCTCCATTATCTGTCGAATACAAAAATCTTAACAATAGTCGATCTATTACGCCTAAAACCGCACTGATGATCCCCAATAATTTCATCTACGTACGGAGTTAATCTTCTCAAAAGGATATTGGACAAAATTTTGTACGACGTCAACAAAAGTGATAATCCTCGAAAGTTGCTACAGTTGGTTTTGTCCCCCTTTTTAAAAATAGGTACAATTATGGACTCCTTCCATTGTTCTGGTACAATTTCCTTTTCCCAAATAGCAAGTACAAGTTTATAAATTTCGCTATATAATGCACTTCCACCCTCTTGTATAATAATGGTAATAATAATAATACAGACGTGGACAAATTATTAGCAAAATTGAAGATTTTTATTATATATTTTTACAAAATATGATTCTTCAATTTAGACTACACTTGACATTTTGCGTATTTCCAAATTATTAGCAAAATTGAAGATTTGTACTGTATACTTTTAGAAAATTTAACTCTTCAATTTGGACTACATTTGATATTTTTGCATATTTACAAATTATTAGCAAAACTGAAGGTTTTTATTATATATTTTTACAAAATTCGATTCTTCAATTTGGAATACAGTTGACATTTTGGATATTTTTTCAAATTATTAGCAAAACTGAAGATTTTTATTTTATAGTTTTACAAAATTTGACTCTTCAATTTAGACTGTAGTTGACATTTTTTGCTAATTTACAAATTATTAACAAAATTGAAGATTTTTATTATATATTTTTACAAAATTTAACTCTTCAATTTAAACTACAGTTGACATTTTTGCATATTTCTGTCTACTGTAATGATAGAAATATGCAAAATTGTCAATTGTAGTCTAAATTGAAGAGTCAAATTTTGTAAACAGAATTATCATAAAAATCGTCAATTTTGTTAATAATTTGTCCCGATAATAATAATAATAATACTAATAATAATAATAATAATAGTAATAGCTAACTTTATAAACGTTGGGGTTCTTCTTGGGGTCGGTGAGCACGTCGAACGCGGTGTAGAGTTGGTTGAGCATGCGCACGATGTTCATGGCGCCCCTGGAGTCCGTGTTGGTGGCGCAGTAATCACTGAAGCCGACAATGCCGGAGAACAGGAGTGTGACGCAGTCGTAGCGCCGCGCCGGCACCGGCCGCTTGTGCCGCAGCTCGTTGGCTACGCTGATGGGTAGCACAGAATACAGCAGTCTGCAAACAGCACAAGGACTTTGTGTTAGCACGCATTACCTGGATACAGTTGTTGTAAACCACAGACATAGTGATATACATACTAGGTTCAAAAGTTCCCGGAATTTGCTAGCATCATAGAAACAACGTACCTTAAACACTATTCTACAGCATTCCCTTCAAAATAGTTGCCTTCCGCAACAACACACTTTTGCCAACGCGTGTAGAGTTCCTGGAAGCAGGCCTGGAAGCCATTTTGTGAAACCCGTCTTAGTGCTCTCGTCGCGTTTGCGATAACCTCTTCAGCATTGAATCTCCGTCCTTTCAGATGACTTTTCAGACGGGGAAACAGAAAGTAATCAGGTGGTGAGAGATCAGGAGAGTATGGTGGGTGATCCAAAGCAGTTATGTTGTGCCTGGCAAGAAAATTCTTTACAATAATTGTGCGATGAGCAGGTGCATTGTCATGCATAAGGAACCAGTTGTTTTCTACCCACTTTTCTGGACGTTTCCTTCTCACTGCGTCCCAGAGGTGACGGAGGGTTTCTACGTACAATTCTTTCGTTACAGTACGACCTTCTGGAATGAACTCATGGTGCATGAGACCCTGAGAGTCGAAGAAAACTTCCAACATAACTTTGCTTTAAGTGTGCTTAAATGCGACAGGCTCATGTCAGTAGATTCACTGGCATGAAAAAGAACTCCTGCGGGACAAAATTCCGGCACATCCGGCGATGCTGATATAACCTCTGCAGTTGCGAGCGTCGTTAAATAAAACATAACATTTAAAATAACTTTGCCTTTGGAAGTGTCCCTAGGAAATATTTGCTTCCGAGGAGGTGTTTTCGATTTCCACTCAGATGACTGTCGTTTAGGGACTGGGTCGTACAAGTAGCACCAGTTTCATTTTGTTTAAGAAATCACCATTTTCATCAGCCATACTGATCATGTCCCCAGCAAAACACAGAACTTGATGTTTGTACTTTGCTCTGTGGACATAATTACAAAATGCGACGAACAAACGAAACACTATGATAAACAATTGCCTACAACTCAAAACCAATAATTGCCATTATCAACAAACTTTAAGGAAATGACATCATGAATGTTACCAACAAAACAAATGTATAATATCCCTTGTTATATATTAATACGAAAAATGGTAGTAAAATTCCGGGAACTTTTTGAACCTAGTAGTATTATGGACAAAATGAAAAAAATTGTGAAGTTACAATGACAGGAGGGAACATAATTCACAGCCACTTTGTACAGTAGGGGAGACTGTTGTACCTTTAGCATAGTGTACCTTTGAACATTTTTGTTTTTATTTTTGTTACTACCTAATGGACTCAACAGGGAAATGCACTATCACCTTTACTTTCTAACTTTGCTCTAGAATATGCCATTAGGAAAGTTCAGGATAACAAAGAGGGTTTGGAATTGAACGGGTTACATTAGCTTCTTGTCTAGGCGGATGACGTGAATAAGGAGAAAATCCACAAACGATTAGGAAAACGCGGAAATTCTACTTGAAGCAAGTAAAGAGATAGGGTTGGAAGTAAATCCCGAAAAGACTAAGTATATGATTATGTCTCGTGATCGGAATATTGTACGAAATGGAACTATAAATTTGGAGATTTATCTTTCGAAGAGGTGGAAAAATTCAAATATCTTTGAGCAACAGTAACAAATGTAAATGGCACTCGGGAGGAAATTAAACACAGAATAAATATGGGAAATGCCTGTTACTATTCGGTTGAGAAGCTTTTGTCATCTAGTCTGCTGTCAAAAAAAATCTGAAAGTTAGAATTTATAAAATAGTTATATTGCCGGTTGTTCTGTATGGCTGTGAAACTTGGACTCTCACTTTGAGAGAGGAACAGAGATTGAGGGTTTTGAGAATAAGGTTCTTAGGAAAATATTTGGGGCTAAGAGGGATGAAGTTACAGGAGAATGGGGAAAGTTACACAACGCAGAGCTGCACGCATTGTATCCTTCCCCTGACATAATTAGGAGCATTAAATCCAGACGTTTGAGATGAGCAGGGCATGTGGCACGTATGGGCGAATCCAGAAATACATATAGAGTGTTAGTTGGGAGGCCAGAGGGTAAAAGACCTTTGGGGAGGCCGAGACGTAGATGGGAGGATAATATTAAAATGGATTTGAGGGAGGTGGGATATGATGGTAGGGACTGGATTAATCTTGCTCAGGATAGGGACCAATGGCGGGCTTATTTGAGGGCGGCAATGAACCTCTGGGTTCCTTAAAAGCCAGTAAGTAAGTACCTAAAGGACTCAAACTGAAGTAGATTATAGAGAAAGCTGCTAAGTAGCCCTGGTCGTAGTTTCGGTTTGATTTATTGCAAAGTGTGAGTTCTGTGAACAAAACAATCTTTTTAGTAGCAAAAGTAAACATTCCGTTCATTGATGTATGTTTTCTAACACAAAACCAGATTGTATTTGTTAATATCTTTCAAGTACGGTGTGTTCCTATCGTCTGGTGAGTAATAACATATTTCAATTTCCATGATTTATTTGACTCTCTTAGTTTTCGGAGCCATATTTGTTTAAACGTGCACCCTCTTGTACCTTTGAACACAAAACATCTTGTACCATGGAACATGTTCCAAATTACACGATACTATCGGTTTTTGTTTTTGTTTCATTTTAAGATCATGTCACGAAGTAAGTCTGGAGTTAAGAGGCCCCCAGTTGATTCGGATGTCTGGAAGAAAGCTGTTGATGCAATTTTTGCTCCTCCAGGAAATATAATCTAAATCAGAGAAGCCTGCTGTGGTTTATGATGGCAAATACATTTTACATTTGATTATCAGTTCTTACAACTGTATTCCCACCTATGTTCCATGTGTTTCAACTTACAAGAGGGTTTGTTCTAGGGTACATGAACCTGTTGTACCTTTGAACATATTACATTTTATTTTTTCCAGCCTTAATAGATGTGTAGAACAGGATAATTCATACAGGAAGCTGTGAAAGAACCTTCAGTAATTATTTAAAGCATTTTTAATTTAAAAATGTCATTTCCCAAAATTAGAAAAAAAAAATACAAAATGTGAAAAATGTTTAAAGGTACAACAGTCTCCCTATATTTCACGGAATCTTTCGATATTGAATCCGGGCTCCATTCTGAAAAGTATACAAAATGTATCGGATTTAAGGGGAGATACTGCCCTATACCGCCAATGCGTCAATGTTAAATTTGCTTACGTTATGACCAGACGGCGGATTTTCGGTCCCGATACCGAACGTAATGTGTACGTCAGTTGCAGGGCGGTCATTGAACTCATTGCTACACTCCCTCCATAAGCTAAGGAATGTGACGTCTTCTCACTGCGTAGGGACCGAAAATCCGCTGTCTGGTAATGACTCAGTATCTGAGGAGCTACTGCAGATATACTCAAATTTTTACAGGATAAAGATACGAGGTTTCTAAATAAAGTAACACATATTTATGAAGAAATATAAGTTGAAAAAAGTTCTGAATTTTATAAAATAATTTTGATTTGATGTTTTTTTATGGAAAATCCCTCATTTTCTCACGAACTGTAAATGATAGAAGAAAGAATAATGCAGAAACTGACCAGAAAGAGAAAAATAAACTGTCTGGGTAACTGGATAAGGAGAAACTGCGTACTGAAGGATGCACTGGAAGGAATGGTGAACGGAAGAAAAGTTCGAGCAGAAGATGATGTCAGATGTTAGACAAAATTAGGATACATTGACCGTATGCGGAAACTAAGAGGAAGGTGGAACATAGGGACGGTTACCGAATGCTGTGTTTGTCGTGAAAGTTCTCCCCTTGGGCAGACTATAAACGAATGAATGATGCGTATAAAAATAGAAAGCTAGGTTGTAATCAAACCTATTACGTGCAGCAGCTGACACCAAAAGACTGCGCTCGCAGAATGAAGTATGGGGAGTTGATGCTGGGTTGGCACGAGGATTGGCCTCAACTGTTTCAAAACATCCTCCGGAGTGACGAGGCCGTATTTCACGTGGGAGCTTTCGTCAATCAACACAGTTGGCATTATTGGGCTGCACAAGATCCCGGTATGACGGTGGAGAAGATGGAATCTCGTCCAAAAGTGTCCGTGGGTGTGGAATGCGGCCACAAATGTCATCGGGCCATATCTCCTGCGTGACACCATGAAAGCGGAACGCTACCATGAGATGCTTGAAGATTACGTTTGCCCCACGGTATCTGGATGGAAAAACATTAACGACATTCTCTGCATGTAGGACGGTCTTTGAAAATGTCATGCGTACGTGGTTGGATGAGAAGTTTTCGAGATGTTTGCAGGGGCGACGCGGACCTCACGAATGGCCTGCAAGAAGTCCTGACCTAACATCCTGTGACATTTTTTATGGGGCTGGGGAAAAGATTAGGTGTAACGGACGAAATCTCGCACACTGGAAAAATTGTAAGCACGAATTCAGGGCGTTATCACCAATGTTCCACTCAACTTCCTCCAGAAGACTGTGGGCCGCTTGAAAAAATTAGTCGACGCCACAGGTGCCTACGTTGAGTTTTGAGGTATGAATCCGTATTCCCATTCAATAATGTGCATCTGAAATTAATTTAAAGAAATTAGCATTATAATAGTACGTTATGCAACGAGCCTATAATGGTAGTAAGTAAGACGCGAGGATGTTTATGAAACGAGTGCAAGCGACCATAGTTCTAACTTGAAATTATTCATAAGTATTCATGTTATTTTTATGTGAGTGAGTGCAATAGCCTACCTCATAAATTGTGAGATGTGCGCAGACGCGAAAGTATTGATTTTTTCCGGAAAACGAATCTCGACGGCCTTGATATAATCTAGAGAGTAAGATTAAACATTAATCTTGATATAACCTTGAAATTGAATTCGACATTGAGAAACGAGATGACAAATTGAATTTATTTCAATATTATTTACAATTAACGCTAATTACCATAGTAACAGAACATAACCTTCTGCGACAGTATTGGATTTCCAGCCTCCGTGACGTTTCCCTTGTTGTCTTTCGATTGCATATCCGAGAATAATCGAAAACCTGAACTTTAATGAATAGGTGTACATTAATGACATGGATTAAAGGACTGCTACTAGGTGTATAATTACTACATTCCGGCATGGTCGAGCATAAATGTAGTTTTTACAGCCTACGACTTTTTTTTAATACCTAATTACCTCCCGTCCATCCTGTATCCTAAAGCGATTGCTTGAAAATACAGGAATTTAGCGGCTTTTGCACTGCTTGTTCGACACTTTCTATAATTATGATTTCTAAGATTTCGTGGAGGATAACTTGGGAAAGAACAATGCCCCTTTGCTATTGACAACAGCCAAACCCATTAGCAGCGCGAAAAGTGAAATTGTCACTTGTGAAAGAAGTCTCCTACTTATCGAGTTTAATGACTACTGGAATTATCGACATAGCTATGAGAGAATGGACCATGAGTTGAGAAATCATCGCTGCGATAACGATACTCGAGAGCGTCTGGCAGCTAGGCTGAACTCATCGGTAAACGAAATGGCAATTTGGAACCTATTTTAAAGGTAAAGTTATAATTGATGGGTTTGCCGGAAAAAGGGCGTATACGTCAATATGGCGAATTGAGATACATGCAATCTAAGATTTTAAAACGCACCTGATTAAAATGTTGTACACGCACGCAGCCCTGTCTTGCAGGTATGTACAGTACAATCAAAACAAAATTTCGCTACTATAATTATTCACTACATTTTAAACCGTTTTCCCGAAGAAGGGCGTATAGTTCTATCCGCCTTTCTTCCGGCAAAGCCCTCAATTATTGTAAAGTAACCATTCTTTCCGCCTTGTTCTGCTCCAGATCTCTCCGCTGGTATCTCCAGTCTCTCTCTCTTTCTTGCGAGCCTTTTGCTAAATTATTACAGTGAAACTGTTCAAGACGGAAGTGACATGGTCCTAATTTTTTTCCGTTGTGGACAGGTTTCCGTGTTATTCAGGTGTGAAATTAAAATGGAATATTTTATCATTTGCGTAAATTAAAAAACAAAATGGCATGCCGCAAATTGTAGGAATTACAAAATATTCCGTTTAACACTACTGACATTAAATCAGCTTCCTGTCACTTATTTAATTGGTGAATGATCTTGATGAAAATCTCATTTCGTGTATAAATTCTATCGTAACTCACTCATTAAAAACTGTAAAGTTTATTAATTACACTAAATTTAATATCTAACACTATAATAATAATACTGTACTGTATATCACAGCACATTATTTAATTGGACTAGGAGCCTAGAAGCCTTCAATTCTGGATTATTTAATTTCTTTGCCAGTTCAAGAGTTTTCTTTGCAGAATAGGTCCAGAAATTTGCGTGATCTTCGAAAGGGCAAGAACAATCCACTCCCACAACAGTTCATTTATTTCTATGTAACCAGTTGTTTTCCCTTTCTTTTTATGTCACCACTATTGACCGCAAGCCACTCACTCATGATATGGCCTTTATTTTTGAAAGTGTTAAGTTACATCTGAGTTTTTCATTCATAAATTTCAACATTATTTTCCATACTCGTCGTTTCTCATTTTCCTCGATAACTTTTACTTCATCAATTAATGATAGTGCAACATTTTTACGCAACTTTTATTATCACGAAATCGCTAATACCCAGCTACGACAGTATACAGGATTGAAGCATTGAACATCTTTGAAGGGACTCGTCTGCCTAGTCAATAGGGTAAAAAAATTCATGACCACCAGGCCAACACACCCTCGCACCCTCAAAAATTTTACAAAGAAAACTTGTTTTTATTTTAGTGACCTACTAGTATTTCGTACATTACTTGAAAGCACATACTGTTTCAAAATATAGTTTACATTAAAGTAGTATGTCCAAAATATTATTTCCGTTTTGAACAGTAGCAGACAGTTTCCGTTTCCGCGTTGGACAGTTTCCGTTTTATTCAGGAAAAATTACACATAATACATATGAATTTCGCCAGGACCAATAAATTGTTCCGAAATAGACAGGATTCCGGATTATTGAGGTTCCGATTTGAACAGATTTCACTGTACCAGTACACTCCTGCCAACTCCGAACCTTTGATAGTGGGATAATGGCGATGGAGCTGTGGTAAGGGTAACCAAAATATTATAATTGAACAATATCTGGCCTATTATTCTTTTCTCCACAAAAATATTGCTGAGGATTTGATGGGAATGGATTGGTGAGCTTGCCTGTCTGTCTTCTGCTTCTCGCCCTCCAGCTCGCGGTACGTCTGCTGCAGCTTGTCCGTCAGCAGCTCCAGGTTGCGCGTCAGCTTGTAGTCCGCCTCGAACTGCTCCGACATGAGCACCAAGTCCCGCGTGGCGTCGTGCAGAGGGATGTCGCTGATGTACAGACCTCGTCTGCAATATTCAAGTTCAAAGTGGACATCAGAATGTTCTATTTCAGACGTCTCCAAAAGCGTACTCGCGAGTAAGCCCCTGAACGGAACCAAAGCCAGTACGTAATGAGCGCGCTCCGCCTCACCCATCCCCACCTGTACTGTATTCAATGTTTATGCGCAAACGAAGAGCAGTGGCGGACTGCCATTATCATTGTGTTGGTCGGAGTGTTCCACCGTTTCACAATGTCTTCTAATCATGGACGTAGTACATTCAAGGATGAAAGGGAAGAGAAATATATTTTCGTGTTAGTGGAAAGAATATGAAATGTTTAATTTGTTCGAAAAATCTTAAGAGTGTGTTAAAATTCAACATGTGAAAATAATTTATTTTGGGACTTCTGTATAACTGTTGGCTATACATATTAATAAGTATATTACGATACGTTTACACTCAATTTCGCAAGATATACTTACAGTTTTCGTTTCATTTGAGGTGAAATACATACAAATATTTTGATAAATTTGAAACAAGAAAATACAAACAGAAATCACACACGTATCCTCAGTCTTAAACAAAAAAACTTCTTGCTAGCTATGTTCTAACTTGGAATATTGGAAAATCAATGAAGCCATTTACAGAATGAGTATTTGTAAAATCGTGCATACAGAATGTCTTCTAGATGTGATGCGAAATGAATTATTCCATTATTGAACATGCCCCAATCAAAAGTAGAAGCTTCCAAGTATGTCAAAATAATATACAAACGTATGGTATTTCTTATCCTTTCGATGTTATTATTTGCAAACGTAAGGGAGATTGTTGCCGCAATCCCTCACTGACCGCTCCCATTTGTTGAGGTACGAGTCTCTCCCTCTTCTCTACAGCAAACTGTGTTCGGTGGGCAGCATCGGGATCACGAATGACTATACGCGTTTTGGAGACCTCTGTTCTATTTCATATTTCACGAGCACACGTTAGATTTTTTATTTTTATTTTAGTAATTAGGTTATTTTACGACGCTTTATCAACATCTTAGGTTATTTAGCGTCAGAATCTCCTATTTCGTATTTCACGAGAACACGTTCGACATTCGTATACAGTATATGAGACGGCCGTTATATGAAAGGTAAAGGATGACGTGAATATGTTAGGAGAAAATCCACAAACGGTTAGGGAAAAATAGAAATTTTACTTGAAGCAAGTAAAGAGATAGGTCTGGAACTAACTCCCGAAAAGACAAAGTATATGATTATGTCTCGTGACCAGAATATTGTACGAAATGGAAATATAAAAATTGGAAATTTATTCTTCGAAGAGATGGAAAAATTCAAATATCTTGTAAGCAACAGTAGCAAATATAAATGACACTCTGAGGAAAATTAAACGAATTAAACTCAGTATAAATATGAGAAATGCCCGCTATTATTCAGTTGAGAAGCTTTTGTCATCTAATCTGCAGTCGACCTGGTTGGAAAGTTGGTATAGCGCTGGTTGGCATAGAAGCCCAAGGTTGCGGGTTCGATCCCGGGCCAGGTCGATGGCATTTAAGTGTGCTTAAATGCGACAGGCTCATGTCAGTAGATTTACTGGCATATAAAAGAACTCCTCCGGGACAAAATTCCGGCACATCCGGCGACGCTGATATAACCTCTGCAGTTGCGAGCGTCATTAAATAAAACATAACATTTTTTTCTAGTCTGCTGTAAGAAAATCTGAAAGTTAGAATTTATGAAACAGTTATATTACCGGTTGTTCTGTATAGTTGTGAAACTTGGACTCTCACTTTGAGAGAGGAACAGAGATTAAGGGTGTTATGTAAATCTGGCTCTCTGGTAGAAGTCCCTGTGAAGCAGGCTTTGAATAATTTCAAGGGAAAAATTGTTCCGGGACCGGGTATCAATCCTGGGACCCTTCGCTTAGCACACGAATGCTCTACCGACTGAGCTATCCCAGGTGTCGTGTCGTGTATGGTTCCTGGGATAGCTCAGTCGGTAGAGCATTCGTGTGCTAAGCTAAGGGTCCCGGGATCGATACCCGGCCCCGGAACAATTTTTCCCTTGAAATTATTAAGAGACTAAGGGTGTTTGAGAATAAGGTTCTTATGAAAATATTTGGGGCGAAGAGGGATGAAGTTACAAGAGAATGGAGACAGTTACACAACGCAGAACTGCACGCATTGTATTCTTCACCTGACATAATTAGGAACATTAAATCCAGACGTTTGAGAAGGGCAGGGCATGTAGCACTTATGGGGTGTTAGTTGGGAGGCCTGAGGGAAAATGATCTTTAGGGAGGCCATTACGTAGATGGGAGGATAATATTAAAATGGATTTAAGGGAGGTGGGATATGGTAAGGACTGGATTAATCTTGCTCAGGATAGGGAGCGATGGTGGGCTTATGTGAGGGCGGCAGTGAACCTCCGGGTTCTCTAAAAGTCATTTATAAGTAAGTAATATAGAAAGGAGTAGGCGATATCAAGAGACATTTTTAAGCTCATATCTCCTTAATCTGACTTCGCAGACCCAAGCTTCCTATCTCAAAATGTTCTGTAGAAGATCCCCTATTTTCTGTTAAATTTTTTCATTCTGTATATAATTAAGTCTTTGTCTGCAGTTTTAAGCCAAAAGTAAAACTAAAAAAATCTCCTGATTCACTTGTACATTTTATTATACAGCTATCCATGGGGAGGTCGAGATGATTTGCAGAAATGCCACTTAAAGACATCCCCGTCTTAAGGAGATTTAAGTTCTAAGCTAGAAATAGATTTCCTGTGCGTCTATTTCACTTGTATATGTCAGAGATCTATGTGAGATCGCTGTTTATACGATGCAACTGTGCAAGATGTTATGGAATAGTTGTGTGAAAGTGAGGAAGACTTGTTCATACTGTACTGTTACTGTTGAGGTTATGAGAATTTTATTACTGTTCTCATATTAACTGTGACACGAGGATTTAAATATAGCCTAACCTATTGTACAGGGACATCATTTTATTTTTACTAACATTTTTAATATTAACTTGGCTATACCTCTGGATCAACGCCGTGTGTTACCCCCTTGCACGACTGGAGTTCGATGATACTGGCGTGATATACAAACAAATCACTTTACTAGGTATAGGAGGGAAGAAAAGTAGTTCATCCATTTACGTAAACTAGGAAATATCGCGCTTTTGAGTTTGATCATTTTCATTAGGTTTTTGTTTAATCAAAATACAGTACAGTATTAACAATGAGTGTTTTTACTCACGAACTGAGCTGTCCATGCGAACGTATTCATTATGCAGTGTATATTATACTGTCTACAGCACATTAGCGTACAATATAGAGAATAAAATTAAATTGAAAAATAATCATAGTATGGATATTTAAACACATTTTTTAAAATGGTGGCCGTTCATTTCAATACAGGCTTCAGTTCTAATGTGCATATTATCGCACTATACTAGACTATTGTACCTAATCCCAATTAGCAGTTTCGTCCTTCGTAATAATAACTCATGTTGAAATAATTCTGTACCTACTCTATAAAAGAGTACCTTACGTACTGTAAATTCAATCTTCACTTCTGCCCTATCCCAAAAATAAAATTACTCAGACATACTATCTACTGTCTGTCCAAGTGGTTATGTCGTAGGGTCGTACAAAGGGAGGAAATCACGTGACAGTTAATTACTTAACGAGGCCCTTTTACTTAAGTTACGTATTTTAAACAGTTGTATAATATTACGTAGACGTGCAATTCCTAACAGAAATTAATGTTCTCGGAAAAGAGCTAAGTCAGCCCAACCACTAGCTGGCGAATAAAAGCTGGTGGGGGAAACCGAGATACGACGTAGGCAAATGGACGACAGTACCTGTGCGAAAACGATTCAATATTGAAAGCTCTTTCGTCACTGGAAAACGCGAACATATTTTTGGAACGTTCTGTTTACTATGACCGTATATGCGGTCTTGGATCTGTATGGAGGACGGTTGAACTTCATTAGTAGAAGGGGTGGGAGTGAAGTACATTCAAAAACTCAGGTACAATAAAAATTGAAGTAAAAATAAAATGATGTCCCTGTATATTATTAAAGTGAAATAGTAAAGCTGTGTCTCAAAGCTCAAGTCCATACTACACACTAGCAACTAGGTGACTTCTAACTACACACTAGGGAGCTTTGGACATGTATGCTTGAAACATGGCCTTCTTCATAGACTATTTTTCTAAAAACCATAACATCACGGTGCAGAACTGAATTAAGAAGGCAGTGTCCTAATGCAGTTTCATTACGACTTATGTGGAAAAGATAAGGGCTTAATATATTACAATAATATTTAAAACATTGTACAGAAGATACTAACAACGCCAGTGTTCAAAGTTAACGTGTTATTCTACATTATATTTACATTATTTCACTTCCAAAGCATTTTAAAATTTCATAACCCCAATTGCAGATGAGGCATACATGTTTGTTTAGTGAACAAGTCAACAATCGAGCAAGCATTTTTGTTTACTAGCTACTACGGACTTGATGCTATGCACTATGTACGAGCAATTTCACAGGCATTACTGGAACTGTAAGTAATTTGAGGTTAGTTTACCTACCTTGTGAGGTCATCTAAATTCATGACACTGGGGTAGCACAAAAAGATGACTACATCGGATTCCGGGATGTAAATCATTTGTCCCTGTGAAAAGAAGATAGCTTTATTTCACATATTCATTATATATGAGGTCTTGCCTACCTCACTGAATATTACACGACTACTATGAAGTAGCCAATGTGTACTACTTCATAGTAGTCGTGTAATATTCAGTGAGGTAGGCGAGACCTCATATATAATGAATATGTTATGTATTAACTGTTAGCAGTTTTCACAAACTGATGTTGAATATGGCCATAAAGTCGTTTAAATATGCGCTCCTGCATGTATGACTTACATTGTCCAAAGTGCAGATAGTAAGGCCGTAAAATATCACGAGAGGAGTTCGGCCGGCACCGTGGATCGTGTCCCGGCATAGCTCAGTTGGAAAGAGCACTCAGCGCGTAGAGCTGAGAGGTCCCGGATTCGATTCCCGGTGCCGGAACGAATTTTTCTCGAATTAAATGGTGATAATATTTTTATTTCCTTTTGGATTATTATCAATTTTCTTCGGAAGTTTTGATCGAATGAATTTTTAGTATTCATTGATCATTTCGTCTTACATTGAATTCCCACTTTTTCTGGATTTACACATCATTAATACTTCAGAAATGATTTTATTATCCTTACTCGATCTTCATTAAACTACTGTATGCACTCCTTTAGAACTTAAATTCCACTTGATTTGTAATGACTGAAATAATGAATTTTCAAATCTGTTCCTTATAAATCTCAGAATCGCATCTGTGTTGCATGGGATCCTTTTCCTTCAATTTTCTTAATTCTTTTTATAAAGTACAGGTTTTAATATTTATTTCTGTTAATGAAACACTAAATTTTACTCTGTGACATTCTTTGTTCGAGACCTCGATATTCACTCCAGAGAGTCCAGGTGAAATTTATTGTGAAAAAGAAGAACTTGTGTCAGGGTTTCTTGAGGTACTCCCGTTTCCTGTGTCAGAATGATATAATTTCTCTATTGTCAATCATCCATATTATGAAATATATTCAGGAATGAGCTGTTATTGTAACAGTGACACAATAACGATGGGGTAAGAGGGAAAGATTTACCTCCTAAAAGATCAGACAGGTAAATAGTACTGTAGTTTTTACTCTCTCTTATAAAATCATATTTTCAGTTAATACAGGGTGAAGCGTAAGTAATATCTTTAATTTCAGGGGGTTATTCTTTGAGACATTTGAAATTAAAAAGTTAATACAATTTTGCTCGATTTTACTTCCTTATCTAGATAAAAATGATTCATATAAAATATTTCGGGAAAGCCATTAATTTAATTCCCAATATGCTCAGTCAATTTAAGAGAGCAGTGTATTATGATAATACAAGATTGAAAGAATTTTTAGTTTTGTACTTTAAATATGCAGAAATTTGACACGAACGAAAGTAACTTTTCGTTCTGAAAAGGAATTTTAAAATATATTTGTTCGGATCATATTTCTTATCATTTAAAGAACAAAGCTGAAATGCTTTCAATTATATATTTCCATAATACGCAGCTCTCTTTAATTCAAATTCAAATTTCAAATTTATTTACAATTTACATTTGAAATGAATACATATGAATAGATACCCGAAATGAGCATATGCTCGTGCTCGGGTACAGTTCAGTAGTCTACATAAATTTTACAGAGATCAAATAATAATGCTGACGATAGAAATAACAGTAACAATCTATACTAATAATAAATCTGTAGCCAAAAATTTTCTGGTAATTTTTCGATTTTCTAAAAATAATTAGTGTTAACATGTATAATTAACGATCCTGAAATCGAAAATCGCTTTTTTTTAATTTTTGTTTGTATGTATGTCTGTCTGTTTGTCTGTCTGTTACGTTTTCACGCGATAATGGCTGAACGGATTTCGATAAAAATTGGAATATAAATTAAGTTCGTTGTAACTTAGATTTTAGGCTATATGGCATTCAAAATACATTATTTAAAAGGGGGTTATAAGGGGGCCTGAATTAAATAAATCGAAATATCTCGTTTATTGTTGATTTTTGTGAAAAATGTTATATAACAAACGTTTCTTTAAAAATGGTTTCTGATAAGTTTTATTCTTTGCAAAATTTTGATAGGACTGATATTTAATGAGATAAATGAGTTTTAAAATTAAAATAACTGCCATCTAAGGCGGTGTATTGAAATAAAAAAAAATGACTTCGTCTATAAGGGGCCTTGGACACAACAATCGAAAGCTATGAAACATAGCCTACGGACAATGTTTCTGTGTTTCTATGAAGTAATATAGAAAGCTAAATTGACCGATTTGTGTAATTAATTATTATTTCATCATTGGAAAGTGTATTTTCTCTGGATGGGCATAATGCTATAATGTTATTACAGTAACTTGTGAGTAAATTGAGGACAGATAAGATTAAAATAGCTTATTATGCACAGAAAACTTGATAGGTTATTCTGTATATTCATTTCCTGTATTTCTTAAAATAATTTTTAAGAACATATTCATTTTTATCTCAGAGAATTAACGAACAACGAGAGTGTATTGATTTAGTATGCAGTAATAGTACGTTAGCTTAGCAATCCATTATTTTATAATTCAAATTTTAACTATGCTCAATTGAATCGTGTTAAAATACATAAAATATATATGCAATAAATGCAATGCAAAAAAATTGGGTAATGAGCCAAGCAGATTATGTTGCGCTGTTGTAAAAGCTGTTCCTCCTGAGATTCAAGAGCTCCCACAACAAATTAAAAACTTTCTAATTCGAGTACATCCGTTATCAACACACTTTTTACATAATAATATACTACAAACATAATAATAAATCTGTAGCCAAAATTTTTCTGTTAATTTTCGCTTTTCCAAAAAAATAATTGGTAATAACAATTAATAACATGTTAAAGGAATTGTCATTGCAGCAAATGAGTGTCTCTTGATCAAAATGATCGCATTTTAATTATGTAAATATAATTTAAATCAAGTAACATATTAAACGATTTATCCTTCTATCAAACACGAATGTTCTCTGGATCAAATGTCCTATTTTAATTATGTAATTACTTTATATTTATTTCTAACGGGTGCAGCGGAGCGCACGGGTAAGGCTAGTAATAATAATAAGAAAATAATCGTGATGGAGATGATACAAAGATAATAATACAAAATAATTAATTAATAATAATAACAATAATAATAATAATAATAATAATAATAATAATAATAATAATAATAGTAATAAAGCAATAATATTTACAATAATAAAATAAATACTAAGACGAATAAAATAAAATATAAAACCACTAGTGAGAGTTAACACAATTTAAATAAGCATATAATAACCGGAAAAAAATGACGAACTCGAAAATCAACAGAAAAGGCCATTGTATCGCAGACGACAGCAACCGCCGTATTGACATTGTGCTATGTATTATTGGTAGTAGGGGGGGGTGGAGCCCAAAGTCTATGTAACTGCCATTCTCTTCAAATCTTCTAGTACAATCATGAGAAGTGAATAAAATCAATGGTTTTCCCAAAATACGCTGTGAAATGTTACATTTAAAACAATTTTTATATCTAAAAGGAAGTAAAATCGAGCACAATAAATTGTATTAAACATTTTTGTTTAAAATGTCTCAAAGAATAACCCCTAAAATTAATTACATTACTTACGGTTCATTCTTTTAATACGTATATAAATACTTACATACTTCTTTTTTCAGTTTTCTCAGAATTTTTAACTTCAATTTATTTACTTTAGTTTTTCATTTAACCAGAGTTTGTGGTCGGAAGTTATTTCGGTGTATTTTCTTCATACCTTGAGTCTGATATAGGAGAACTCTGGAGCGACGTCTTGATGCTCGGCTTCCATGGCACCAGCTTTTGTTTTCAGGACGTACACAGTGTTTATATGCGACAGAATGTTCTCGAACGTCAGTTCCAAATGGGGACGGACCTTAAGCGAGACATGGAAAGTATGATATTAAAATGCTTCAATATATATTTTCGCTTACACAGATAATATCCTTAATGTCCTCTGATAGAAGAGGTATTTCAGACGTATTAATTAATACGAAGGGGGATCCAGGAAATAACGACCGTTTTGTTGTAATAATTAAAAAAAAAACAAATATTTATTTGAAAAAACAAAGTCTGTTACATAACTGAAGCTTCCTTTACTTCTCTACATAATCACCACCTACATTTAAACATTTGTCGTATCTGTTCACTAGCTTTAGAATTCCCGTGTTATACTCCTCTGCCGCCAGTTCATTAAGCCAGGTGTTCACTGTCTTCTTCAACTCTTCATCACTTCCAAAACGATCCCAAAAGACAGTAGCCATGACTTTTTGTGTTGAGAGAGTCTGTTTGAATTTTCTCGGTTTCTTGGGTGATGAGGGATGATGCCACTGACGTGATTGGCGCTTGGTCTCTGGGGTGTTGTGAGACACCCAGGTCTCATCACCAGTCACAATTTGATCAAGAAAGGCGTCTCCATCTGTGTGATATCGCATCAAGAATGTCAATGCTGAGGCCATTCTCTGAGTTTTGTGTTGGTCACTCAGTTGCCGTGGAACCCATCGTGCACAAATTTTGTGGTAGCCAAGATGTTGCGACACAATTTCATCAAACAAAGAACGAGAAATGTCAGGAAAGGCAATATGCAATTCGTCGAGTGATGTGCGCCTGTCTTGCAAGATTCTGTCGTTCACTTTAGTCTTCAGGTCTTCTGTGATGAGTGATGGGCGTCCGGGTCGAGTTTCATGGTGGACATTTGTTCGCCCATTGTTGAACATTTCGCACCATTTTCTCACATTTCTTTCATTCATTACAGTATCACCATACACTTCCTTCAATTGCCGGTAAATTTCCGCAGGTTTCAAATGTCAGGCATTCAAAAATCGAATCACACTCCTCACCTCACAGTCGGCGGGATTATCAATCACGTCGTTCATTTTGAAGTAACACAAAATGCACAATGGCGACTTGTTGCAAACAGTACTCACAACATTATGAGAACACATGTTAAGGAAGCCAGTTGACCTTGAAACAAGGAAGGGGAGTCAGCTGCGCGGCGGGTATGCGCGAACGGTCGTTATTTCCTGGATCCCCCTCGTATTTTAGGACATTGTTTTATTAATTTAACACCTGAGACTAACATAAATGTATTCAAAGTTACAAATATAATAATTAAGCGAGACAGAAATCGAAATATGTTCATACTTTTTCGACACTGTCTCTGATACTTGATCCACGAAATATTTTCGGTTAGAAATTTAGTATATATTTGAAGAGTGTGATCTCAAAACACGTTCAGTCCATTTTTATGAAAGTGCTGGACTAGTTTTTTTTATTCACCGGTCTACGGGCTGAGCGAGTTTTCAAGTAACATGCACAATAACTCAAACTTTTAGACAAGGATTGAAAGCAAACAAGCTTAAAATATAATGATAAAAATGGCCAAATGGATCGAGCGAGTATTGGGATCTCACTCTTCAATTAGTGTTTATATAGTCGCTGCATTCATGTTCATTTACAGTTGGCTATTTGCAAAAACATGAAGGCCATAACATGTTCTGCACTCAGAGGTCTGCATCGGACGTTTTCGCTCGAGTGCCAAGTAGTTCATAGCATAATCCGATAGGTAGCGCATATGCATGATTGATGAAATTGTCACGAGCGATAAATCCTCGAACGGTATAAGCCGAGCGTTAGACATTCGTTCTTGTTACAATGATGAACTGTGTAGTAACATCATAGA
The DNA here is from genome assembly GCA_025594305.2 of Periplaneta americana. NCBI lineage: Eukaryota > Metazoa > Arthropoda > Insecta > Blattodea > Blattidae > Periplaneta > Periplaneta americana. Next base: position 36,295,916 of record JAJSOF020000040.1, on the reverse strand, counting down.
TGTCTCCATAGTACAACTACAAAACTTGCTTTAAAATGTAATATAAATGTTGTAGGTAATTTTGTTTTCCCCCACACGGGAGTGATTTTGTTTTTGCCACATCTGATAGATGTTATTGGATGTAAATGTAATTATTATAAACGGAGAACACAATCACGATAATGCAAGAACTGTATCAAGTTTTCTAGTAATAATAATAATAATAATAATAATAATAATAATAATAATAATAATAATAATAATCTCTAATAATTAGTGTATCAATCTTTGCGTCTGTAACAGTTGTGCAGCATGATTATTCGTTTTATTATATTTTCTGTGACGTTATCTCTGTACTAATATTGTTATTAATCTAGGCTACTGCTATATCAATAATATTTTCTAAAACGTTTCTACATTGCTGCAGTATATAGGCGGAACACTATGTATGGACCTATCATATTATATATGTGGTAAATCAAATATTGAATAATTATTAATTAGCAATAATAACGGTATATCGAAGTTTTTCATACTATTTTATTTATAACTTCATGTTACGATTGTTTGGTCAAACACCTGCATAGAATTGGAATATATCAGTCCCCTAACTGCCCATTGTGCAACTCAAACCAAGAAATGGATTCGGAACACCTCAAAATCTGTGCTTCAGTGGCTGGTCATGATAATATCTTTGAAAAATATTGGAGTGCAAGAGGTCAAATGACTTTATTGTCAAACGCCTGGCATTAGAAAACAACAACAACATGTTACTGTTTTGGTACGTTCCATTGACTGTACCATTAAACGTTTGTCATAAACGCAGAAAATAAAGCCTTATTTTTACCGTGTGAGCAAAACATATGTGTACCTTATCTGTCGCCTTCCATACAAGATAAGACATGTCGGTGAGATGACCTTGTACTGTGCTTCTATTTATTACGAGCGTATCACGACCGATCGTATCTCACTCGAGGGTGCGACACTCGACCGAGTTCAAGCGAGCGATTTAACTCCAATGCAGCACTCTGATCTGCACATTTATCTTCCGGGTGGCTTGTAAAGCCAGACGCCTTCACTTAGGGAGATGAAAAACTCGATAAATTTTCAGTGTGTCGATACTTTAGAAACCCATGCAGAATGTTACCATGTCGAGAATGTCGGTGATGCGACAGCCGGGCCTGGTGACGCGTGGGATCACCCTGGCCACCGTGCAGCCCGTCTGCACGACCCGCAGCTCGCGGTCGAACATCAGGTGGAAAGGGAACACCCGGCAGAACGTGGCCGGACTCACTTTTGGCTCTGCAAAATACCACATCAACCTGTAAATTACGGAACAGATCGATCTGTTATTCATTTTACAGTAGACTAGAGATGGAAAGTAAAATGTAAGATGGAACTTGGATAGTAGTATTTCATCTGAGGAGAAGTTCTAGGAGACTGTGACGTAACATACTGTTGGAATGAGCGGTGTGAACAGGGATATCCTGAACTAGCACCAACATATAGCGCGTGTGTACTTCGAGCAATGCGCTTTGTCGTGTACATTTGTTTTCCGATATATAAACATTAACAGTCTTACTAATAAATCGTGTATAGTTTTTATACGAGACTTATGCAGAGTTGAGACAGAAAACGTTACTATACCTTGACCAAAACTACTTCCGACTTGACAGTTTACAGAGAAGGGAGAGCAATGTTGTCATGTTGTCCATATTTCGTGTAAGCGAGCGTGCTGCCGATAGAGTGCAGTAATGAACGGTTGACATGAACCGATTTCTAACCAATTTGTTCAACACTAGGCATTAAAATTGGTGTACATTATTATTTTTATTAGTCTATAATAATAATAATAATAATAATAATAATAATAATAATAATAATAATAATAATAGTAGTATCGGTATTAAATTGAATAATAGCGTCGAAAGGACTGTAAACTGTAAAAACAGATTTAAATTTAATACGAAGCCTTTACTTTTATGAGTGTCGGTATTCTTCAATGTAATATTGTTAGAAAGACGTTGAAAAAATTGTAAAATATAAAAATATTTGTGATTAAAATCTACACGGCCTTTTTCTTTTGCAATATCGATAACAGTGCTCTTATTAATTTGAACACAAGCAGCAGTTCTCATTACGACTTGCGCCAAGGTAAAAGAGGTCCGCCATTATCTTTTCCCCCCTCTCAAAATACTCTCTTACATAACACACTATCTCTCACTCTTGACTCTTTAATGAGGCACCTTGTCCAATACTCTTTGTTCTCCGCCTGCCTTTTCTTCCTTCCGACATCGCACAAGTCACCTGTTTAGAAAATCTAGCAGAAACTAGAAAACGCACACTAGTCACACACTCCACCAATGACAACGAAGATAATACGTCTAATATAATTTAAACAATAATTATCGATACACTAAAACAATAATACAACTAAAGAATATTTTAATTCACACAAAGAACGCGCTAATCAGCCAACTTAAAGTCATTCCGGGCACTGTATTCACCACTAGGCTGTGGTATTCACGTGCAGCTTGTAAACATAGACACGACAACACCGTCCCGTTACCATGGTTACGCGTCTCTCGTGATTGGTTGATTTGAATGGTTGCCATGGTAACATGCTAAAGGCGCCATTTGTCAGGTCGGAAGTTGTTTTGGGCAGACCATAGTAAACCGTGAATAAGCGATGGACGTATAAACAGGCTGTAAGTATACAATGGGAATTGCTTTGCAGTAGTTATATACACGAAACCCCTTGTTTAAGCGTTGTATATAGAGAAAAAATGGCCGCCCCTCTAACAGCTGTTCGTATCGACTGTCATTTTATGATGATGGATGCCTTGTAACCACAGAAGAACAAACCAAAGATCATAGAATTATTAGAATAATATTGCTTGTAGCTTGTACTCTTTGACCAAAATGTAGTGAGGTAATCGATCAGAGCCAGTTGTACTATCGATACTTAACACGGCACACTAGAGCGCTCTACCGGATGTAATAGAGAACCTCAGATATTCTATTATCTTTCGTAATGAAGTAATGACGAAACTATGACGTAGCTGTGTAACAGTTATACTGTTATACACGACGTATGTAGTGATTATTAGTAAGGAATTTACACACGACTTATAAACGAGCTACTCATTGTATAAGTATAAGACAGTTAAACGTCTGTATATAGAGTTTTTATTAGTAAGACGTAAGGATTTACGTAGTGTGTTAGTACATTAAATACTCTTAAAAACAACTTCAAATGCCAAATTTTTGTTATGTTCCTATTTGTAAAAACCAGGGAAAGTTTTTTTGTCTTCATTCAGGTCCCCAAATATTCTGAATATATGCTTTATAACTTAAAAAATTTAACTAATTAAATTATGCCTCGAAAGTGCTAAAATAACAACTTCAAGTAAGGATTTTCTGGCTACAGTTTCATTTTGGAAGAGGGGGGAAAATTAATAAAAAGATATGCAACCTCGACAGCAAGCTGTGTTAACTTACGGTCTTACTAATAAAAACTCTATATACAGACGTTTAACTGTCTTATACTTATACAATGAGTAGCTCGTTTATAAGTCGTGTGTAAATTCCTTACTAATAATCACTACATACGTCGTGTATAACAGTATAACTGTTACACAGCTACGTCATAGTTTCGTCATTACTTCATTACGAAAGATAATAGAATATCTGAGGTTCTCTATTACATCCGGTAGAGCGCTCTAGTGTGCCGTGTTAAGTATCGATAGTACAACTGGCTCTGATCGATTACCTCACTACATTTTGGTCAAAGAGTACAAGCTACAAGCAATATTATTCTAATAATTCTATGATCTTTGGTTTGTTCTTCTGTGGTTACAAGGCATCCATCATCATAAAATGACAGTCGATACGAACAGCTGTTAGAGGGGCGGCCATTTTTTCGCTATATATAACGCTTAAACAAGGGGTTTCGTGTATATAACTACTGCAAAGCAATTCCCATTGTATAGTTACAGCCTGTTTATACGTCCATAGCTTATTGACGGTTTATTAGTAACGTTTTCTGTCTGAACTCTACATAAGTCTCGTATAAAAACTATACACGGTTTATTAGTAAGACTGTTAGATTATATTCAGTACTTCTAACCTAGAAGTCGCCAGCATTTTACGCCTGCAGTAAACTCTCGATTAACTGGGATGTTTATTAGCCAGGACGATCCATAGTGAAATCCTTATCGTGAATAATGTTTTTAATGTGCTGTAGACTAATTATTAAAACCATGTTTTTACTTCAAATTTCCAAACCATCCTACATAGTATTGAAAACTGCAAGTCCTTAACCTACAAAAGACAGGAATAATGGTGATAATACTACTATCATATCATATCATCTTATCAAACATTGCATTTGATCTTTCCGCAACTAGAGAATAAAATACGAGGAATTCAGTCTCGATAGTCCCTTCCCTATAAAAAAAACACATTGGTGGCTGCATATCTTGTTTTTAGCGTACGGTACTTACAGTACTAATTATTAAATAGGTAATATTCACCTTCGAACAAGTTCCTATTTTATTTATTTATTTATTTTATTCTTGCATCTCGTTCTCAAAGTTCTCGTTTAGGTTCATGAATATTCAATTATCACATATCTATATTCTGCATACTGCAGATTTCCCCATCCATCTCTTCAGGGGAATCGCTCAGTATTATACAAGTTTACGCTATTATTATTGTAAATTAATTTAAATTATGAGGTAAAAAAATACTGAAATATATTGAATTATACTGGGTTATACAAAATAATTATAAATATAATTTTGACACGCACAGAAAACCAACAAGCGGGAGAACGTAATCAACTGTAGCATACTGGTCTATGGCGAGTCCTTGGCATCAACCCCTTTGATTTGATTACCCACTTTGATTTGATTACCTGGTTGGGTTTTTCCGAGGTTTCCCCACCGAAAGGGCAAATGCCTGGGAATATTTTGGCGAATCCTCGGACCTCATCTCAACTCACTACAGTACATCTCGCCAAAATGTAAAAAAATTGTACAAAATTGTAAAAATTGTAGAAAATTACTAAATTGTAAAACTATAAAAATTACGAGGGGATCCAGGAAATAACGACCGTTCGCGCATACCCGCCGCGCAGCTGACTCCCCTTCCTTGTTTGAAGGTCAACTGGCTTCCTTAACATGTGCTCTCATAATGTTGTGAGTACTGGTTGCAACAAGTCGCCATTGTGCATTATGTGTTACTTCAAAATGAACGACGTGATTGATAATCCCGCCGACTGTGAGGTGAGGAGTGTGATTCGATTTTTAAATGCCCGACATTTGAAACCTGCAGAAATTTACCGGCAATTGAAAGAAGTGTATGGTGATACTGTAATGAATGAAAGAAATGTGAGAAAATGGTGCGAAATGTTCAACAATGGGCGAACAAATGTCCACGATGAAACTCGACCCGGACGCCCATCACCATCACAGAAGACCTGAAGACTAAAGTGAACGACAGAATCTTGCAAGACAGGCGCACATCACTCGACGAATTGCATATTGCCTTTCCTGACATTTCTCGTTCTTTGCTTGGTGAAATTGTGTCGCAACATCTTGGCTACCACAAAATCTGTGCCCGCCCGTACACTGCTGCTTCAACTCGAGAATTGCTGGATCAATTCGGTTGGGAAATCTTTGACCATCCGCCCTATAGTCCAGACCTTGCTCCTAGCGATTTTCACCTTTTCACTAAGCTGAAAGGCTTTCTGGGTGGTACGCGTTTTGGAAGTGATGAAGAGTTGAAGAAGACAGTGAACACCTGGCTTAATGAACTGGCGGCAGAGGAGTATAACACGGGAATTCTAAAGCTAGTGAACAGATACGACAAATGTTTAAATGTAAGTTGTGATTATGTAGAGAAGTAAAGGAAGCTTCAGTTATGTAACAGACTTTGTTTTTTTTTTTCAAATAAATATTTTTTTCATTATTACAACAAAACGGTCGTTATTTCCTGGACCCCCTCGTAGTAAAAATTGTAATTGTAATATTGTAAAATGTTGACATGTTCCACATCTTAAAGCTTCATTGCTCATGTAAGATCTATGGAATAAAATAAATGAATGAATGAATATGACATAACATAGCCCTACAACATGTTGTGCCGCATGGAACGCTCTTGCTATCTAATGGTAAAACTTCGCATAAGATATCCCTATAGGTACGGTACGCAATGAGTCAGCTAAGAATAAGTGCGGCTTTTGTTTCACATTGTCTTGTGCTTAGCAATGGTTGTACATTCAGTGGATGAACATGTACACATTTTGAAAACGCTCATACTGCAAAAGAAATTGTGTGTGGCAGAACAAGGGAAAAATTTAGACATATATTTCCTGGCCACCCAGTTCCGCGTAGAACAGTACTAAATTTACTGATACGCTGGAGGAAATTCGTTCTAGTGCAGAGGAACTGATACTTGTGAATCATATTTCTTACCACGATATGAATTATGTATCACGCAAAATGAGCAACACTTCCAGCAGCTACTGTTAGGAGGGTGAGTACGGGTACCGAATGTTATTAATATAATAGGCCTATAGTATGTAGATTTTAATTCGGAAGCGCCGTTAGTTGCGTGACCTGCCGACAGAAACTCCGTGAACGTTCGCTGGGTCTGACTGTATTAAAAGTTTTGTTTTAAATAGAAACTGGTTGTGCTGTATACTACACTAAACGAAAAAAAAAAAAAAAACGAAGTCAACACTATAGTAAATATAAATGTCACTAGAATAACACTTCATTAAAACAGTTCTCCACTGTAGAAACGTATTTTTATATTTAGAACAGCATTTCGTAATTGTTCTGTGCGAGATTATATTTTACTCAGTTACGAAAATGGCGGAAAATTATGTTAGTACTGCAACCACTACTCGATTTATGACCTTCCATTCATAGGAAGGGGAGAATGAAGTGAGTTGCGATGAAAGAACTCTATGGATGGATTTACAGCTCGAGAAACCACATAAATAGATTTACACAGACTCCTAACCGTCATCAGCTAGAATAACACCTTTGTGTACTAAATGTGCTCCCCAACTAGCGCCTGCATTTCGTCATGAATTTCACACAGAAATAAACAATGTCATAAAGATGACTTATTTTCATAATAATACATTTACAGTGAAACCTCTCATTTACGGACATCGAAGGGACGTAACAATCTGTCCGCAACAGGGAGGTGTCCTTTTTTGGAAGGGAGGCTCCCCAATCTGACAGTAAATTTATAATATGCATTATGCATCTTTTCACGCTTTAAATGAAATGTATTATTGTAGTTTAATTTTAAATACAGTATACTGTACTACAGCAAATTCTTTGCAACTTTGAACTACAGTAGATAAGACCGAACAAGGAAAATACAGTACTGTGCCATGCAATATTATTCTAGGTCTACAGTTATGCAGTATTGTAATTTACAGTTTTCAGCTTAACCTCTACGTTCAGATGCCATGTCTCTCGAAACAGAACAACTGATTGAAGCGAAGAGAATAATCCTACTAACCCTATCATGTGTCGAATACAAATTCACGATCGCTGATACCTTGGACCCATCAGACAGGTTGAATTTTATGATTTTGTTTATCCACCCGCTTCCAGCTAACAAGGGGCAGCCAGCTGGGCTAGTGGTAGCCTACGAGACCCTTATTATCTTCTTTCATTTTAAGGAATTTCTGTACAGTTCTCAAAACTAAATTTTCAATTTTTGTAACAAATTAGGTCTTGAAATCCAAGTTCTGTCCGCAGTCAGGAGGTAAAGCAAGCTTTAGGACTGTGAAACAGCTGTCCGTGTCCGTGTCTGAGAGTGTCTGTAAACGAGAGTTAAATTTATCATTATTTTTATATTATTTCAGTTGGGACATAAAAATCTGTCCGTATATAAGGAGTGTCCGTATCTTGGAGGTGTCCGTAAGGAGAGGTTTCACTGTAGTGTATTTCTCATCTTATCATCGGTTACATTCCTGTCTACGTTAAAAACTACGTACATTCATACACGATATTTTAATTCTATTTGACAGACATAGGCTTACATACGCTGATACACGTCTGAACGCACTCGCAAATTCACATAAAATTACTATTTAGGGAGCGTGAGGAACACTGGAGAAAAGAAGGAAGGAAGAAAGGAAAAAAGAAAGAAAGAAACAAACAAACAAAGTAACAAAGAAAGAGAGAAACAAACAAACATAGAAAGAAAGAAACAAAGGAAAAAGTAAGAAACAAAGATTAAAAGAAACAAATAAGGAAAGAAACGAAACAAAAAAGAGAGAAAGAAACGAAACAAAGAAATAAATAAATAAAGGAAACAAAAAAAGAAATGAAAGAAACGAAAAAAGAAAGAAACCAAACAAAGAAAGGAAGAAAGGAGGAGGAAGGAAGACAAAAACGAAATAAATAAAGAAACAAGCAAAGTAACAAACAAACAAACAAACAAACAAAGTTAGAAAGAAAGGAACATAGAAAGAAAGAAACAAACAAAGATTAAAGAAACAAATAAAGAAAGAAACGAAACAAAAAAGAAAGAAAGAAACGAAGCAAAGAAAGAAACGAAAGAAAGAAACGAAACATGAAAGAAACCAAACAAAGAAAGGAAGAAAGAAACGAAACGAAGAAAGAAACAAAGACAGAGAGAAGGATATAACAGATACAGAAAAAGCGAACGCATTTGATTTCATTTATAAACTTTACCACTTTAGTGCATAAGCTAACCTATATTATATGCAATTAATATTTCACAGATTTACATGCAATAAACGGCTTTTGATGGAATGGTGTCCTACACAACGAAGAAGAAGGAGAGCATCAAACCAACTGGGATAGCATAGTAACAGTCATGAATGATAGGAACCTTTAGGACGAAACTGCAGGACCGTTACCTTTGAAATTTTGGATTCGAGAAACGACCTATTGTAGTATATATTCTTGTTTAATAATAATAATAAATAATGGTTTAATGGATAACGTAATCATATCAAATATTTTACAAAGTATTTCTATTTACGAAAATATACATTTAAAAGTCTCATTAATGCTGAACTATAGACTTTGATTCTGTGTAACGTGTGTTCATGAAGATGGTTGTATTCTACTGACGAGTGTACGCCTGAAAACAGGTTTAGCTTAATATGACACCGTTCAAAAAATGACATAAGCAAGTAACAGCCTGATTAGTGGTGATGTGAATAATATAGTAATGAAGTAGAATGGAATTGACAGAAGATCTGCTCACGGACGTTTCTGCACCGCAACTCTCGTATGAATAGAATTATTGCATCCTATCAATAAAAGTTCTAGTAAATGGTAGCCTATACCCTTGTCGTTATTTATTACCTTTGCAAAGTGTTTCTATCTCTGAAATCTCAGTTCGACACACTTTCCCTGGTCCAGATAACTCTGTGATGAGAAACTGTACATGATCACAGTCTTCTTTCTTCTTAAGGATCTCCACTTCGACTTCTGTCCCATGAAGCTTGCTGGCCACAGTCTGAATAAAATATTTTGCTATCACAATAATATTCAAATATAAAAGTATTTTGGACAAATTAAACTCTTCAATTTATATATGAAAAATATTCACAACTGACACTAAGATTTTGTATGTGATATATTTTTAATAATATCCCCTTGTCCACTTAATTTGTGACCCATTTGTAAGTCATTATTGTTATTATTTTTAAAGATATTTTCAAACACTTTAAGGGACATGAAAAATTGTACCCCAAAAATTCTTAGACAAGAAGGTAATGTTTTAAAATAGAACGTACCATTTTTAGGTGGTTATTTAACGACGCTGTACCAACAACTAGGTTATTTAGTGTCTATGGAATTTGTGATAGTGAGATAGTATTTGGCGAGATAAGGCCGAGAATTCAAAATAGATTACCTGACATTTGTCTTACGGTTGGGGAAAACCTCGGAAAAACCGAACCAGGTAATCCGCCCGAGCGACATTGCAATAAAGAATTACAGTTAACGTTATTTTAAGTTCAGTATTAATACATATTTTATTAATTCTATGTAAGTAATTGAGCAGAATCTGTAAAAAATAAGTTTAAAAGCGAATGTATGTAGGCTATTATTATCGTAATTTTGTTGGTACTATGTATGTTCGTAACATTGCCAGTGTCTCTCTAATTGTATCAGAAAATTGAAATAAACGTTTTTGGTAAAGTTTTTTGGTCTGATTTTAAAGTGCCTTTACAACTTGCGTATTCTATTAAAAACAGTGCCACGAATAGACACAAGCTTTCTCCTCAAGAGTTTTATCCGTTTCCCAACATTCCTATTCCTTTGTCATAATTTGAATGATATTTTTGTTTTGAGACTTCTCCTTCCAAACTGCTACACTACAACACTCTGAGCAACAGTGTCATTTTAATCAAATAAAATATAAATACAGAGTGGCCCAAAAAATGTATACACTGTTTGTTCATCAGTAACTTTGGAGCAAATTGAGATAAAATACAATAAAATTGAAGAAAATATATAACAGTTGTATGAGCACTATATATGTTGAGCTTCTTTATTTATCACAGATGTTTCGGGGATTGGATTCTCATCATCAATGATGTCAAGACAAAGCGAATCCGGATGTTTGATCTGTACTCCTGCGTGACAGTCTGATGTCAGTTAACATCATGTCACGCAGGAGTACAGATCAAACATCTGGATTCGCTTTGTCTTGACATCACTAATGATGGGGATGCAATCCCCGAAACATGTATGATAACTAAAGAATCTCAACAGGCATAGTATTCATACAAATGTTATATTTTCTTCAATTTTATTGCATTTTATTAATTTTAATTAACACTGTTACAAAATTGACCACAAAATGTGTATTTTATCATTAAATTGAGATAAAATTCTCGTTTTTGGGAAAATTGTAGCTTAATGTTCGTAGGTGTACCATCAGCAGCCAAATACTGTCGATGCCGTCCAACTGCGCCATGAACTACGTTCTATAACATGTCCAGTGTCATAGCTGCACGTACCATTTCGATTTGTTCTCGTAGCGCATCCAGTATAGCTGACTTTTCCCGATAAAAAACAGCCTTTAGGGCCCCCCTTAGGTAGAGAGATGTTAGGTCTATGGACCGTGCTGGGTACTCAACAGCACCTCTTCGACATATCCATCGTCCGAGTAGAGTTTCATCCAGATGGCATAATCCGGATCAGCTTACTTCATACCCTAAGGGTGAAACCTAACCATTTTTTCCCCATTACTACATATGCTAGTGGATTGTGGTGATTTTCTAGTTTACAGGTTGAATTTTCTTTTGCCAACTTCGTTTCGAATTTCGATACTGACAAATACTACAAATAGTAGTGATTTTGTAACTGATATGTTGGCAGCTGAGACAAGTATCGACAATATTTGTCGGTACTGGAGTTCCACGAAATTATAATTGTACTAGATTTCTGAGCCGGTTACTGGAAGCTAGTGAAATTTGAACATACTAATAATTAATTAGTTATTTTATGTGTTACATTGTGGTTATAATTTAAGACTATAGTCAGGTAAGTTTTCGGAGTTAGTACTTATAATTTCATGTGGTCAAACAAAATACATTTTTAGGTTAGGTCTCGTGAGTCAATTGTTTAGTCAAACCAATGAATTTCGTATTGCTAGACAAAATACTTGACATGTTTATCCCTTTCCCGTATAGTTCACTTATGAAAATATGTTACAAATTATTTAATTATTTAGAATAACCTTCCAGCATAAAGTACGGTAAGTAAATAAGTCATTTAGTACGTGGGATCGTGTGATATCTGGTAACAGTTGGCGACACTGACAAGACGGCAATATTTGCTGTTTAGGAACTGTTCTTACGTGACCCTCAGTATAGTGGGCTGGGGCTCCATCTTCTTGCAGGTAAAACCTCTCGTCCCAATATAGCTCTCGTATGGCGGGTACAGTTATTGTTGTCTGAAGCATCTCGAGATACACCGCACCGATAACTGTGTCTTTAAAGAAGAACGGTCCAATCATACCCCGAAAGGACAAATCATACCACACATTAAGTCCCGGTAAATTGACGGCTTTGTCCTGATGGATGTGCGGATTTTCAGAGGGACAGGACACGCAATTGTAGCGGTTTACAGTACCATTCAGTTTGAATTGTGCCTCGTCAGAACAGACAGTGTTTCCTGGAAACTCCACGTCCTCGCGCAAAATGTTTTCAAACCACTCACAGTACTCAATTCGTCGATCAGGGTCGTCCTTGTTCATTGCCTGCAGCACTCTTGGAATGTACACCTTCCAATTTGCAGTGTTCAAAATTCGTTGTACACTTGATAGACTGACTCCGGTTTCACGTGCAAACTGTTTCACAGACTTCTGTGGTGAACGTGTAAATTGTTGTAACACTGCTGCGAATGTACCTGCAGTTGTTACTGTTACAGGTCACCCGAAAGGTCCTTTATGGACATTATTATAGTCCCGACGCTGTTATTTCCGGCGTGACTCCTCCTCTTTGCTTACGTCTTAGGAAGTGAAGGCTCTATAAAGTCTAGGTAGGTAGTATCGTTCGCCATTTTTGTTCTTTCGTTGCCGAGCTACCATACGAGGAATCTATTTTCCACGCCGTTAAACATTATCATGTCGTAGCTCCTATGATAATAAATCAAACGCACTGTAATTCAGCAAATAATTGAGCGGCAAATAACGTCTTCGTGTGCTTTCTGCGAACGCCAACGAAAGAGCCAGAATGGCGGGCGATTATATTAAGCATTTATCGAGCCTTGAGAAATGAATAACGTCTTCATAAGCGAATCAAAAGACGCACACGTTTAAATGTAGCCGACCTGCAACGCGATTGGCTGCCGGGAATTAGAGCGACGGGACTATAGCAGTATCACTGGCTCCGAATTTGTCCCGAATACGCGCAATTGTTAGACGTGTCGGCGGCATTGTTTGAAACTTGTTCCTCCATTGTCGCCATACCTCCCTAATGTTTTCAAACTTAAAAAAAAAACACTTCAAAATGGCCTTCCGTTGTTCGAACGATAACCTTGCATCCACCATTTTGTTTTCACACTACACCTGAGCGTTCATCTGGTCACTGCCAACTAACAACATTAAGCTACAATTTCCCCGAAAATGAGAAACTTTATCTCAATTTGTTGCAAAGTTATTGATGAACAAACAGTATATAAATTTTTTTTTGGGTTACTCTGTATAAGAACCTGAAATTTCATGCCCTTGAGTTTCTTGCCATCCATACCTTGACAATGCCGATGACGATGTGCTCTAGTCCAGGTCGATCAGAGTAGTAATGCAGGACCAGGGCGCCATCCTCCGGCCTCTCCGTACACCGGAACGAAGGGGCTCTCATCCCTGGATACAGAGTTCCCAGGTGGTCGTGAAGAGCATCCAGATTCTAAGGTCGTGATAAAACAGTAAACACATAAGAAAATATTAGCTTTTGATACACGTTAAAATATTTAGTTAATGTTACAGTACAAAGATCTTCAAGGTAAGCCTAGACCTTCGCGAAAATAGTGAGGCGATCGTACTTACTTACTTACAAATGGCTTTTAAGGAACCCGAAGGTTCATTGCCGCCCTCACATAAGCCCGCCATCGGTCCCTATCCTGTGCACGATTAATCCAGTCTCTATCATCATATCCCACCTCCCTCAAATCCATTTTAATATTATCCTCCCATCTACGTCTCGGCCTCCCCAAACGTCTTTTTCCTCCGGTCTCCCAACTAACACTCTATATGCATTTCTGGATTCGCCCATACGTGCTACATGCCCTGCCCATCTCAAACGTCTGGATTTAATGTTCCTAATTATGTCAGGTGAAGAATACAATGCGTGCAGTTCTGCGTTGTGTAACTTTCTCCATTCTCCTGTAACTTCATCCCGCTTAGCCCCAAATATTTTCCTAAGCACCTTATTCTCAAACACCCTTAATCTATGTTCCTCTCTCAGAGTGAGAGTCCAAGTTTCACAACCATACAGAACAACCGGTAATATAACTGTTTTATAAATTCTAACTTTCAGATTTTTTGACAGCAGACTAGATGATAAAAGCTTCTCAACCGAATAATAATACACATTTCCCATATTTATTCTGCGTTTAATTTCCTCCCGAGTGTCATTTATATTTCTTACTGTTGCTCCAAGATATTTGAATTCTTCCACCCCTTCGAAGGATAAATCTCCAATTTTTATATTTCCATTTCGTACAATATTCTGGTCACGAGACATAATCATATACTTTGCCTTTTCGGGATTTACTTCAAACCGATCGCTTTACTTGCTTCAAGTAAAATTTCCGTGTTTTCCTAATCGTTTGTGTATTTTCTCGTAACATATTCAAGTCATCCGCATAGACAAGAAGCTGATGTAACCCGTTCAATTCCAAATCCTGCCTGTTATCCTGAACTTTCCTAATGGCATATTCTAAAGCGAAGTTAAAAAGTAAAGGTGATAGTTCATCTCCCTACTTTAGCTCGCAGTGAATTGGAAAAGCATCAGATAGAAACTGGCCTATACGGACTGTGCTGTATGTTTCACTGAGACACATTTTAAGTAATCGAACTAGTTTCTTGGGAATATATACTTTATATGGTCGTCTTTCTCTTCTGTAGATGCGTGAGCATTTATAACTATGATGTCGCACCATCTACCCTTAAGTACTAAATATGATAACCTGTCACTGATAAATTCGACCTTTTTTACTGCTGATTTTATTCTTTTATGAACAAAGAATCCTGTTCCTAATTGGTGATTATTGTTTCCTTCCCCATAATACAACAAGTAATCTCCTATTTGTGATATGCCATTCCCATGGGCTAACAACCCATCACCGCAAAAAAAACAGCTTGTTACGAATCCCTGCAATAAGCCTCGAAATAGGACTGATTCTCTGGCACGACCCAGCAAAGGAATAAGGTTTTGAGATTTTGAGGCGATCATAGAGATAGTAAATCGCTTGAAAGTATCAACAAACCTAAAAGCATGGCATTTTTTCATGCCTAAAAATAACTTCGAAGATAGAGAATTTTTTTTACATAATGTGGTTCAATATAGTATACCCGATTACCTCTAAAATATTTGCACAAGTACCCCTAACATCCTGTATAAAATCTATACAATTACAACATAGTGTCAATAATAATAATCAATACATAATCTACAAAGGGTATTCTTATAATACTTTCATTCAAATCAAATGTACGATTAATATAAAATTAATAAAATAATAACCAAAAGGTGAAGACATAATCACACAATCAATGGGATTTAAAGTTTACCCGTCACTTTTTAAACAGTGTCTATTACTTGAAAGTTTAACTTACCTGCAGGAAGTCTCTGGGTGTTGCTCCTAAGACCTGAAGTATTTTATCGTAGCCAGAATCTTGACAAAACTCGAAAAAAGTTTTTCCGAAGAGTTCTAAGATGGCATTTGCTGGAATTTCTGAAAAAAAAAAAAAAGTGAAATTTGCTTAGCATTTAAGTGATCAAAAGAACAATAAATAAATTGATGATATTAAAACACCCAAACAGATAGTGTTAATTACGATTTTTATGTGGACTTACGTAACACGTCTACAGCTGCGTGAATGAGGTTATAAGTTATTTCATCTTCGTAAATTTGACGCACCAAAAACTGTCCTTCCATGCTAACTTCGGCATCTTTTCTGTAAAAATATAAATTAATTCTTATTTATTTTCTAGAAGTGAAGTGTGTGATTATTGATTTACATTCTTGAATAGTCTTATAATGTCGAAAGTACTATTTTTATTTTATTTACATCTTTCAAGTTAAATTGAAGGTATCTTCTTAGTTGCTAAATGTAAAAAAAAAAAAAAAAAAAAAATTAAATTATGGTTTATTTAACGACGCTCGCTACTGTCGAGGTTATATCAGCATCGCCGGTGTGCCGGAATTTTGTCTCGCAGTTCTTTTACATGTCACTAAATCTACTGACACGAGCCCGTCGCATTTAAGCACACTTAAATGCCATCGACCTGGGCCGGGATCGAACCCGCAACTTCAGGGACAGAAGGCCAGCGCTATACCAACTGTGCTACCCAGGGCGACCGCAAAATGTATACTTACTTACTTACTGGCTTTTAAGGAACCCGGAGTTTCATTGCCGCCCTCACATAAGCCCGCCATTGGTCCCTATCCTGAGCAAGATTAATCCATTCTCTATCATCATATCCCACCTCCCTCAAATCCATTTTAATATTATCCTTCCATCTACGTCTATGCCTTCCCAAAGGTTTTTTTTTTTTTTTTTTTTTTTTTTTTTAAAGATTCGTAACAAGCAAAATGTATACTAATCAAATTTTGTGTACGGGTAATTATATATATCCAATATTTATGTGAAAATTGAATATCATTCTATTCTCTTTTTAATATAGGCCTATCGATGGTGTTTAGGTAAAATGGCTTAACCCTCGTTTTTAAAAATGTGACTTTTTTGCTGTAATTAGTTAAAAATTTAATTACAAAACGTGAAGACATGTTTCTTGATATTATGTTTACGTTCTTTCATATAAGGTAACTAATAATAATGTATCACAATTTAATTTTTTGTTATGCCTGAAAAAAATTGTGGGTTATGACATTTTACCTAAACACCATCAATATAACAACGAAATCAAACTTCTAAACAGTATATGAATTGACAGTTATGGGAGCAAAAATAATATGTAGGAATATAATAAATACTGGAATGAAAGTTTTAATGTTTTATTCCATATACTGTTTTATTTTCTTAAATTCGAGGTATAAGAGGAAGGCGGAAAATAGGGAAGATTGGAGAATGCTGGGTTTGCAGCATGAAAGTTTAAAGTTATGTGTTATTTAACGACGCTCGCAACTGCAGAGGTTATATCAGCGTCGCCGGATGTGCCGGAATTTTGTCCCGCAGGAGTTCTTTTACATGCCAGTAAATCTACTGACATGAGCCTGTCGCATTTAAGCACACTTAAATGCCATCGACCTGGCCCGGGATCGAACCCGCAACCTTGGGCATAGAAGGCCTGCAGCATGAAAAACCTGTCCTTGGGCAGAAAACTATGAATGAATTCAATCATGATATTTAGAATTGGGAAAATTTTTGGAAAGAATTTGGACAAGATTTACAGAAAGAAATTCTGAACAAACCAATATATATTTTTATGTGACCAATAATAACACATAGAAAATCAAATACACGGCAAAGCATGGTTAAACAGTAGAGGCCCTATTCATAGACATTCTTAGCGCGGGCATTCGGTGGATGATCAGCGAACTAACGTTTTTCGTATTCATAAACCAGTGTTAACGATATGATATGATATGAATCCTGTTTAGCACGCTCGTAGCGCGGGCTAGCGAAATGTCTATGAATAGCACCCTAGTACTCCAGTTTCAAGTTGTCTTTATTTTGTGGAAAATCTTTAGTACAAATTTTCCTAGACTTATTTGATTTTCGTTGCCTCTCTCATTTAAAAATTACTAAGATTTGGCTCTTAATGACTCCGTCTTCATCTTCACTTTAATACAGCTTTTAATAAAATATCCCTACATCAATATAAGTTACTCAAAGTATGTATTTAATTTTTATTGTGCCAACATAACTTTTTGTGATATTTATGTAATGAAATATGTAGATGAAAATTCATGTTACGGAGGAAACATAATATAATTTTTGAAACGAACCTAGTTTTGCATTATTTAAAATTAAAATGCACAATAGTAATTGTTTGAATGTACCCCTAGGTATCTTAAGGGAACGCACAGGTGAAATTACTAAATCTTACAGTTTTCATTTTTTTTCTCAAAGACTAAGGGCACTAGAATAAAATTATGTGACACGTTTTCTTATTAAGATGAAATAAATGGCAGGAATTTTTTTCAACGTGATTTTCTTTAATTTTCGACGTGTGGAACCATTTATATATTAATTTACGCTGTTACGCCCCAACTCATGTGAGGACGCAGAATAAGGAAATCTCCAATAATTCTCTGTAATTTTCTGGAATATGTCGTTTCGACTTCCCTGCCTTCTCCTACTTTGAAATTTCTTGATATAGATGCTACAGTCAGAACGCGAAATCCGTCAAAACCCGAAATTTCTAGGAGATTCTAGTTCTCACAAAGCTTTTAGGAAATACTAGATTTCACTTAGGTAATTCCGTTACATCTAGAAATAACTATGACTCTTTAGGAAATTCTGGTCTTGACTAACATACTTAATTAAGTTAGATCTAGAAATAACTGATTGTTATTAGTAAAAACCCGTTGTAACGATTTCAAAATGCAACGCGTCCTGGAGTTGGTATATGAGGTAACATAATACGCATTCCGAATATCGAAAGGTAAAGGCCAACTTCCGAAACCTCTTACGGGTCGTGATTGAGAGAAATGACGACTTGTACAGAATTGGAACCAGGATAGACTTTTGGAATAAACTATATTTGGAGGTAGGTTCACTGAATTTTAAGAACTGATAGTGTAGTTAATTTCATAAACACCCTGTACATAACACTTTCTTTCAGATCCGAATTTGATGTATGTCCTCAAATTTTCTTGACACGAGAACAGGTGCCAGATACTAAAACGTTGCTGAGGACTGCAGAAAAAATAAAAGTCATTAGAAGCGGACAAGGGTTCGTTCGTTGTATTTGCAAAAAAAAAGTTTTGAAGTGGTGCTTGTATGTGAAGAAAAAATTATCTGGAACTCTAAATATCACAATAGCTCTCTTGTCGCAACAAGCGACTGTGAGACAAAAAGTAATAATATTGAGTTCTGTACCATAAGTATTCATAGCTAATTCAACAACAAAAATAGTAATGTTTAAATATCCCATAACATAATTATATGAGTAATAAAACTCTTTTGTGTTTCAATAACAATGACAATAGTAATAATAATGTTCATGTGCGAGTACCAATTTCCCAAAGTCTTTTTAGTAATACGTTATTTCTAGATGTCATTGAATTACACAAGTGAAAACTAGAATTTCTTCCGGTTTTGTCGGATTTCGCGTTCTATAATCGTCACAACAGGTTTTTACTAATAACAATCAGTTATTTCTAGATCTAACTTAATTAGGCCTATATCGGCCGAAACTAGAATTTCCTAAAGAGCCACAGTTATTTCTAGATGTAACTGAATTACGTAAGTGAAAACTAGAATGTCCTAAAGAACGTTGTCAGAACTAGAATTTTTTTTTTTAGAAATTTCGGGTTTTGACGGATTTCGTGTTCTGACTGTAACATAGATATGCTGCGTAATTTGTAGCGGAACGTGTTTTAAGAATGTATCGTATGGTGGCGGGACCTGTTCTGTCATGTCATTCTAAACCGGTAGTAGGGTGAGAATCATATGATACTGTAGAGTGTAGTTTATGGTGAATTTGGTGAATTACGTATGTTATGCTGTTGACTACAGAGATCGTGTAAATCGGTGTGTTTTGAACGGTTTATTACCTGTGTAGGATCCAAAGAACAGTAGTATTTCGTGTGGTAATTTAAAAACAGCAAGTTGGCAGAGGAAATCCAGGTAGGCTATCTTAATTTTCCGTATTTGATGACGTGGACGACTTTCAATAAAGAGGCCAATTTTCAATATCGCCCCACACCACACACGGGATTGATATCTGAATTAAGTTTCTTTATGGTTTAGATGGGTTAAAGCTAAGTGGCATTAAGCCGAGATATGTGACAAGGTTAGTAGTTAGTTGAGGGGATTATTTAAGTGATATGAGGCCGAGGAATTGTGTAATGTGGGAAGATACCAAAGTTTCACCTTTATGGTTATTAGCGGTATCACTGTTGCTTTGCGTTGAGGTAGAAGTCACTCATGATTCAGTAGTTTTACTTAAATTATTTGAAGAGTTTGAAAATCTTTAAAACATGATATAAAAACAGAAAGTTCGATCCAGCGAAAGTGATTATTTTGATGCGTTTAAATTTTCGTACCGTCAACTGGAGAGGTTATAGGAAGACATACAGTACGATATAGATTAGTTCCATTAATTTGTGATATCTGGCTTGGAAAATCTAGGGCCTGAACCATATACAGGAGAGACGAATTGCTGAGGTATGTTAATTGTACGATGACATCAGTGATGTAAATGGGTGGGAAATTGGGATAGAGGAAACGATATGTCTTTTAGAAATTTTATCAATTCCTCTTGGATGTCTAGTACACAGTGCTCTTAACAGATTATGGGACATTAATTTTCTTAAGCAACTTTCCCGTCTTAGAGTCTATATTACTATAAGATAGCCACCGGGGTGGCTCAGTCGGCTAAGGCGCTATCCTGCCGATCCGAAGTTTCGCTCGGGCGCGGGTTCGATCCCCTCTTGGGCTGATTACCTGGTTGGGGTTTTTTCCGAGGTTTCCCCCAACCGTAATGTGAATGCAAGTTAAACTACGGCGAATCCTCGGCCTCATCTCGCCAAATATCATCTCGCTATCACCAATCTCATCGACGCTAAATATCCTAGTGGTTGATACAGCGTCGTTAAATAACCAACTAAAAAAAACTATAAGATATCTGTAGTGTGTGCATGAGAATTTATGTTTGCTAGATTGGAGAATTGGTGATGTCATAAGATTGACATCATCGGTTAGTGTAATTAATTTTTTATGTTTGCGTAGAACTGTATAGGTGACTATGGATTCCGGTGGTTATGTTGGTACGTGGTATCCTAGATCATATATGTAACAGATAGCTCATTATCTATGTTAAATTCAGCAGCACTTTGAAGAGAACAATCGCTAGGATCGCCACCCGTCCTCCGTAAACGAACACGAGAAGGCAGTACAGTCGCTAATGCAATTCAAATGGGAATCATGACGTGACTCCTTATGTAACTAGATGGCAGCGTAGCAAATCTGACTAAAGTTGTTACCAACAAAGCCTATAAGGCCGAGCTATCTGGGTATATATGATCTAGAGTGGTATTCATGAAGTTTGAATGATACCGGGTACCGGTAAAGCAGGTATTTGGATGATGACCAAGTTATTCTATTATATTATTTGTTCAATTTGTAATCACTTCTATTAATGTTGATTTGGTTGACAATGGATTTCGTTGCTGGTCCAAGTGGAGTGAAGCGAAGGACTGAACATTCTCTTTCTGATTTGACATCGGATTCCAATTCTAAGTTATCGTATGATGATAAACCTGCCGTAGTGCTTCGGGTTGGGGATTTTGGGGATGCTTTAAGTTATTCATTTTTGTTGGTATTATTTCGGGATTAGTTGATGGGATATCTGAGTGACATGAGGTCGAGGTATGTGACAAGGATAGTGGGTTAGTTGAGGGGATATCTCGGTGAAATGAGGCCGACGTATGTGACAGAGTTAGTGTGTCAGTTGAAAGGATATGAGTGGCGTCAAGGTGAATACCGTGAATTCAATGATTCAAGTGCTTCCTCTCTCCCCTTTGGGGATACCTAAATTTCACCTATGTGCTTGTGTTGATACCCTATTTTAAATAAGAGCGGATAGGTTCTATTCCAGAATGGAATAATTGTGAAAATGGGATATCGTGAAATTGTGTGTAATTATTGGTTTTCAGATACTTTTATTAAACTTGTATTTGGTTATTCGGCTATGTTGTGACATCATCGTATGTTAAACTTTACGAATATTAAACTATATACATCGTTTGTTTTCTTTTTACTTGGTTATTTAACAACGCTGTATCAGCTGCAAGGTTATTTAGCGTCGATGGGATTGGTGATCGTGAGATGGTATTTGGCGAGGTGAGGCCGAGGATTCGTCATAGATTACCTGGCATTTGCCTTACGGTTGGGGAAAACCTCGGAAAAAACCCAACCATGTAATCAGCCCAAGCGGGAATCGAACCCGCGCCCGAACGCAACTTCAGATCGGTAGGCAAGCGCCTTAGCTACGCCGGTGGCTTCCATCGTTTGTTAAACTTTACGAAAATTAAGCTATATCCTATAATAAAAAATTTCACATCTTATAGAAGTTGTTAAACATGAATTTACTCGTATATAATAAAGTTGGTTCTCTTGATACCTGCTTGCAGTGCCAAAAATTTATAATTTTCATTTTCGGCATTATGTACGGGGTTGCAAATTACATAGAGGCGAGGCGCATTGCATGTAATTGAAAGGCTTTAGAGCAGTGGTCGTCAGCATTCGCTGAAATGGGTAAAGGGTAAGCGGAGCCGTCCCGTGTGCCCCGTCGTGCAGCAGGAAGAGGTAGAGAGCATACCCTCTAGCAGCTACGAATGCACCATAGTGCAGTGTGTTCTCCGCGGGTAAGAGACGCTAGCCCCGGGTGCTCTGTGCTGATGATCGGTGTTTTAGAGTATTCTTGTATCATGTAACCTTCAACTTACTTAATTTTCTCCCACGTTTCTTCTCCAAACGTCTTCACCACTAGAAGTTCAAGGGCATAGTTCACGAAGCCGTACTGAAATTTTACATAGAGACAGAATATTAGAACAGTTTCTCACTTAAAATAACGTCATATTTATACATTAGGTGTGAGACTTCCAGCACACTAGAAAACGAAGGTATAAACAAATAAGACGTGCCGTAAAGAATCAAAATAAACCTGATAGAGAAACAGAGTGTTATTCTGAGCTCTCTTTCTAGAATAAGTCACGATTTGTTGCGTTAAATAATAATATAGAGAGAGAACATAAGTCATCTCGTATCGTGAAATCGAACTCTACTATCGTAATCATATTCAAGATGATTCAGAAGTTTGTGCTCAAACTGAAGGAGCAGTCAGTGGGGTTGAAATATAACAATTTTACAATAGAAACTCATGGTCTAGGGCAGTCATGTCAATTGATGCCCATAGTCGCAAGCACCCACTTTAGAGCTCAGGAGAGCCTGAGCGCTTTGCAGTGGAAAGGAAAGACACAGACGAAAGAGGTAGTATATGCCGCTTGGTCGAGCTATATTCAGGGATGGCCAGCACTGATTCAATAGAGAACTTATTAAAACTGTATCCGTGGTAATTTTTAGATTTGTCTGAGAAGTATAAG
Organism: Periplaneta americana; assembly: GCA_025594305.2. Taxonomy (NCBI): domain Eukaryota; kingdom Metazoa; phylum Arthropoda; class Insecta; order Blattodea; family Blattidae; genus Periplaneta; species Periplaneta americana. Next base: position 36,272,898 of record JAJSOF020000040.1, on the reverse strand, counting down.
TGCATTATAAGAATGTAAGTTTTAATTTTAATGTTCATTTTTCACAAGTTTGCTTTTTTATTCAAAAGGAATATTTTCTCAACATTTTTTTTTATGGAAAAGTGAAATTCCCAGATATAGGCCTATTTACTTAGTAGCCTTCCAGATACTGAAACAATGTTTTCGTAAATCTAACATACCGTAAATACGTATTACTGAAGATAGTGTATTACAAATTTTGAAAATATTCGCATGAAAAATGTTTGTAAGGAAATGAATTAACAATGCAACTATTGTTACATCATAAGCAAAAGATATATGCCCATGTGTTGTAAAAATGTCAGCTCTATAGCTTCAGCAGATTTCGAGAAAATAATTTAATATTCTGATGATAGGAAGTTGCTCACCAATATCACCTTAAAAGCAAAATGCGATAAGAGTTTTGTTATGGAATATTAGTTACACTTAAAATATATACAGTACAGGTAACTTTGCTTTGTACTATAATATTATTTTGATTAGCTCATTGATTACTTTTATAAGGCTAAATATACCATCAATATCAATTCCAACTTATCATGTCATACTCATTTTTTTTTTTTGGGATGCCACTTTCTTTATGAATGATATGTTTCATCTACTTAGTATAGTATAGTTGTACTGCTATGGAATTTATGTGAATATTCCTTCTTAACTCTTTATTATGTTATTAACATTTAAAACACAAGTGCAATATTAAGAAATTGGTGTTAGCACTTTTATTGTACAGAAAATATAGATAATATTAAATAGAAAGAAGCCATATAGAAATAACGATATAAAATTTCACGTTCCGTTTGAAGTTTGTGCACCACTGTTTTCTTAATCCAATAGGCTGCTTATTCCTTCTTCCATACCAAGCTCTTGATGCCCGCTCACGACGTCAAGGTCAGAAAAATGCGCTTTCTTTGACACCACTGGTCTAGGAAGTAATCATCAGTCAGTATAAGTCTGCGAATGTCGTGAACTACATGATGAACAACATACCAAGACGTAATACGAATAGTAATTTGTGCAAATTGTGAGTAGGCAAAAATTACATTAACTTGACGATTAATTTTGCATTACACCAAAAGTTATTGGAACTGAAAACCACCACAACCAGTGCAGGCGTTGCATCGTCGAAGGAAACTCTGGCGCTCTCTTACAAATATCCCAGATATCTTCCAAACCACATTAGATGCTGCAAATATCCTGGCTAAATGTGTTTCTGAATTTTGTACCCTCTCGTAAACGAGGTTTTTGATGTGCCTCCAAAATAAGTAATCAAGAGGCGTTAGATCAGGGGAGCGGGCTGGCCATTCAATCGGATCTTCTCTTCCCATCCAACGCCCGAGATATTAGAGTATACCTGCACAAACAGCGCTCAACGAGCGCGCGCGCTCCTTCGGAGCGGGAGAGCCGTGTATACCGCTCGCGGAAACGGAGAGGAAGATACGTAAGAATGACATAGACTTGCTATAGGTAGAGGAGGGGGAAACAACCACTCAGATATCTAGTGGAGTGCAGTGTGTAGGCCTATTCTCAGTAACTGTTTCACGTTGCTTACCTACTACTACAGTACAGTATGGAAGAATCTAAAAGACGGAACATAACATTTAACATTTAACGATTTACAGCTCGAACTTTTTGATCTTCAATGTGACCTAAGGGCTAAAGACCGTTTGAATAATACTACTAGCCTAGTTGAATTTTACAAGATTAAACATTAGCAATAATATCCACGACTACACAGGCTGGCTGTGAAAATGATTGCTTTGTTTGGCTCAACATTATATTTGTGAGCAACTGTTTTCTATAATCAACTTTAATAAAGGCAGACATCGAACATCTGTAACTGATGCAAATCTAGTCTTTCGGGTAAAGCTCCCTGTGAAGCAGATTTGAATAATTTCCCTTGAAATTATTCATCTGTAACTGATGTTTCATTATGATCAGTAGGCTACTGTTCCTTTCAGCTGCCAACAGCATAAAACCTCGTTTTGATGTACTGATAAATAAAAATATAACAAAATTATATTGTACAGAGACATCACTTTATTTTTAGCAACATTTTTAACATTAACCTGGCTATACTCGGAAACACTGTTACCCCCTTCCATTACAGGAATTTGATGTTACTAGTGCAATATGTAAACAAATCATTTTACTAGCTATAGGAGGAGAGAAAAGTAGTGTATCCATTTATGTTACAGGGAAATACGGTATTAAGAATTTCGGTTTGATCATTAATTTTACAATATTTTATCAAAATACAGTAGAGTAGTAACAGTTCTTTTTTCTCAAACTCAACTCTTCAGGCGGTTGTATTCATTATATAATGGCTACTTTATTCAGCATATTACCGTACTTTCGGTAACTCTACTCTTCACTTCAGCTCTGTCCACACAGGTGAAGTTACTCAGTCATGCTACACACCGTACCTGTACACACCGCTCTTTTTTTTATAGAAAACACAACCATATTTCTGAAACACACTATACACTGCAGTGTTTACTTCACTGCTAGCAGACTTCGAGTGCAACAGTGGCCGTAAGTTTGTGTGGCTGACGTGAGCAAGGACATTAGTGAAGGGCGAGAGTCAAGTACATTCAGAAACGCAGGTACAATAAAAATGCAAGTAAAAATAAAGTGATGTCCCGGTACATTTAAGTAGCTATAGAATTTCTATTATTTCTGTAGAATAAATATTTCTTTATTAATTGATAATAGTCCAAGATAGTTTTGCAAACACTGAACGGGAATTCATTTCATAAGCACTCGTAATAGTACTTCCTTTTGTGTATATTTTGTACGAGATCACCCCTTCTTCCAGTCCTCCCTTATGCAGAGCGCAGCTAATATCTGCATTCCGCTCATGAGCTGTGAGCCGGCTCGGAGAGCGGAAACCTTGTGCAGGCCTGTATTAGAGATTTAGAAAGTCTGGTGCAGTAAGAATAAAGTTTGTTGGTTCCTAGCTCTGTTGCATCCACATGTGCTGACGCACGATATTTGGTCTGGAACAGCTTGTTGTGAAAATTTGTGTAAATCTCCCCATTCAGACTTGGTGGTAGGAGGTAAGGCGCAAAGTATGATTACATCCTTATTGTAGTGGCTGACATTACGGGATTGTACGGACTGATGATTACTTTTGAGGCTACAGATTCCTATTCGAAAAATGTTATATTTCGACACCTATAAGCTCCTTCTGTTTGATCACAATATTTTGAACAAGCTCGTATAAGAACTATATGGCATAGCTGCGTTGAAATTATGGATTTTATTGCAAGTATGTTGCTTTTCTTATCTTACATTAGGTTAAATTAACTAAAGATATAATTTAGTAGATGTTTAGCGATCTACAAAATAATAACACAATTATTATACAAATTTTACATATTGTATAGGCCACATATTATTAATGCGTCTAAATTGTTTAATTTCGTGTATAACAATTACGTATAATGGTTCTTTGAAGAACTCGCGACTTTTTTAAGTGTCAAATCATTTTACTATGTCGGTGTCTGTTCGGCACAGCATAGGCACATCTGTGTGTAAGAATGTATTGGTACTATTTGTTGTTGTTGTTTACTTTCTTTATTTTAACTATTTAAATACAGACTAATTCTTTAAAATCGAGCAAAAAATTAAACTAGAGCATTTTAAGATATGGAACTTGGGGTCTGCGAAGCCAGATTAAGAAGATATGAGCTTAAACATGTCTATCGCAATCGCTGATTTCCATATTTTCTACATTTATTATTTGCATTTATTCCTTTACTTACAAGTGTTATTTGCATTAATTTACATTTTTTATTTGTTGTTACGTAGTCAACTGTTTGAAGACAGGTTGGAACCTCATATGGAACGTCATAGATGACACCAATAAGTCATAACTTATGAGACAACTAAGGCAGGAGATAATAGGTGAGGTGGCTAGTTCCTTTTCCTCTCCATTGCATACATCACTGACTAGTAACATATTACACTGATCAGAATTAAGCTGTATAAAAAGAGTTCTTCTTTATATACTTTTAAATTATTTTCATATAATTTACAAACATGAATTAACAACGTACTGTCCATTGTTCTGGAGTAAGAGTTAGCATGTCTGGCCGTGAAACGAGCGTGCCCGGTTCAAATTCTGATTGGGAAAAGTACCTGGTTGAAATTTTTCCCGGGGTTTTCCCTCAAGACATTAAGAGAAAATCGTCGTTGATTTTATGAAACCTCCTATGTGACAGTACAGAGTAATTTTTTTTTCAGGAGGAAAGAAAAAGTAAATATCAATAGTACTACATAAAAATAATAGATAATTCGTTAGAAAACGTTGGTCATTGTAATGGACATCAATGACATTATCGAGGATCAGTATAGGCCTATTGATTAGAGATGGGAACGATAGGCCTATATCGGTTTTTACGAAATACCGATATATTCGTTTCGATATAGCGATATATCGATATCGAAATTTTGATTCAATATATCATATAATATATCGGTTTTCTCATAAATTTATCGACTTTCTTTTTGTGGAATTATTATCATTATGAACAACAACAAAATCCACACTTGACAACTCCGATAATTCCCGAGAGATGGCGCTACTGAAGGTGGACAGTTACATAATTGTGCAAACTCACTCAATGCCTTGTTCTAATTGGCTGGACTGGAATTCGAATTCAAACTGTTTAATATGCAGCAATAAATTCAAAATGCAGCGTGTGCGAACGTGAGACAGACGGGAGGTTTATCTACTACTGTTTTAATATTGTTATTAATGTTCTCCAAGACAGAAGCAACTCCCACCCTGAAAGGGAACCGTCTGACCTCAAAACGGGTATCAAAACTTTTATTTCTATATTCTGAAATGGAAAGAGAAACAAGGATTTAATACCGATTTAACATTTGTTTACAGCTAGGATTTCTATGCATAACGTAGTGCTAACATTCTGTTTTCTTACATCTTTAGTTCATAAAAATTCTATCCCTATAGGCCTAATCATCACCATTGTTGTTTGTAATGTTGGAGTGTAACAATAACTTGCAATGGGAACTTACTATAGAAGGATTATATGAAATCAAGTGTGAAGTTTGTTAAAACTTGTAACATTCTAAGTAATGTTTACTTACATTTAAAAATAATTACAAGTTCTGTTTACTTACATTTAAAAATGATTACGTTGTTAGGTAGAGAAAAGCATTATATCTGTGTCCTGGGTTGAATCCTATATAAAATTCGAATAAATGAATCGTGCTCCAATATCAAATACTCAACCATGTACAGTTCACTTAACTCTTTCCCACTATATCATTTAAGCTCCCTTGCCTCCACCATAATTTTTATTTAGGTTAGGACATACATCATATGGTATTGAAAATGTATTGTTACAATTTTACTTTTATGCTTTTGACTGTTATGATGTTAATTTCAATGGTAAAAAGGAATATTAAAATTTAAGTAATTTTATTATAATACAGTAAATATACACCTGAAAAATGCAATTTGCTTACGGAATAGCGATATATCGATAATCGTTCGATATATCGATATATTTTCTGCGATATATATCGTTTATCGAAATTAGGTTTGCAATATATTGCAATATCAATATATCGGTATGTAATGTCTTTTCTCCATCATTACTATTGATGTTTAATTAATTTTTTCTACCTCCTGAAAAATTGTGCTCTGTATTGTCACATAGGAAGTTTCATAAAAACGACGAAATGCTGAGTAACGTTTGGCGCCGGACTCATTTCGCTGGTATTATCACCTTCAGCCCACTCTGATGCTGGATAACCATCGCAGTTGATAAAGCATCGTAAAATAAACCAATTAAAAAGAAACAATGTACTCTACGTACTATCTTTAACTTAGAATTTTATGAAAAATGGTCTGTTGTTGACTCATTTACCATGACAAAGTAAATACGATAGACAGAACCACCTTGTGGACGAGAGGTCAACAAACAAAACATAATGGATTGCCTACCTGAAAATAATAAATGTAAATATTAAATGTCAATACTAAAAGTTGGTGTCATTAATTTGTAGAACCTGTTGTGAGGTACAAAATGGAACGTTGTTAACTCAGATTTTGTCCACACTGTGAAGTAACGGTCAGCGCGTCTGGCCGCGAAACAGGTGGCCCGGGTTCGAATCCCGGTCGGGGCAAATTACCTGGTTGAGGTTTTTTCCGGAGTTTTCCCTCAACCCAATATGAGCAAATGCTGGGTAACCTTCGGTGCTGGACCCCGAACTCATTTCACCGGCATTATCACCTTCATTTCATTCAGGCGCTAAATAACCTAGATGTTGACACAGCGTCGTAAAATAATCCAATAAAAAACTCAGATTTTAAATGATATGAACATAATTAAAAATATAAATACATATAAAGAATAAATGTAGATAATATATAAAACATTAAGCGATATCGATTGACATGTTTAAGCTCCTATCTTCTTAAGGGGTTAGGTTTTGGAAATATTTAACATTTTTTTCCTCCATTACTGTATCTTATAAAATAGTGAAAATTGGAATGTGAAAAATACTGTCCTTCTGCTATATGAAAAAAATACTTTTACGATTTAAAGAAATTATTTATATAGGCTTACCTTTCTCTCAAAATTTAAAATGTTGGCAGTTTACTGTGCAGTGATGGAGTGTTTCCCTCATAACTCATAAACTTGTTAACTTTTTCATATTCTCTCTCTTTTATTTTATTGCTGAAACTCATGTTTACAATATCATGCTCTTTTAACTAAATTCCATAATGAATATTCTTTTTCTTTATATTGTAGATATGACATGCATAAATACACACAAAAAATTTCATCACAGAATGTTGGATAGTTTTTTAGTTATGTGGGAAACACTTCATCACTGCACAGTGAAATGAATTTTGAAAAAAAAAATGTAAATTTTTTTAATCGTAAAAATATATATATTTTTTCATATAGCAGAAGGACAGTGTTGTACACAAACCAATTTTCATTATTGCACAAGATACAGTAATGGAGGAAAAAAATGTTGAATATTTCCAAAATTTTACTGCTGTAAGCTGTACCTAACCCCTTAATATGACTTCGTAGACCCGAAGTTACCTACCTCAAAATGTTCTCAGAGCATATCATTAGTTCCTGTTTAATTTTTACATGCTCCTACTGAATCACTCTGTATAAAATTCATAAAAAATATAGTCGATAATTCATACGCCTTTATATGGACATACTGTATACATAAGTGATACATAGGCCTATATATTTTATGCATGAACTGTTCAGAAACATATCGTGTATTATTTAAACAAGGAAGGAATTAAATCATACAATAAAGAGATAAGTGATAGGCCCATAAATTATTATAATATTTTCTAATTCTTCAAATTTAATTTCCTCAATGTTTTGTAATACCTCATTTTCATGCACGAGTATTTTGAATAACTTGGATAAGGAACAACTTATAATATTGGATGTGTACAAAGTTACTCCCGATTTCTATTCATACAAGCATACCACGTGTATTATTATTATTATTATTATTATTATTATTATTATTATTATTTACTTACTAGCTTTTAAGGAACCCGGTGGTTCATTTCCACCCTCACATATGCCCGCCATTGGTCTCTATCATGAGCAAGATTAATCCATTCTCTATCATCATATCCCACCTCCCTCAAATCCATTTTAATATTATCTTCCCATCTACGTCTCGGCCTCTCTAAAGGTCTTTTTCCCTCCGGTCTCCTAACTAACACTCTATATGCATTTCTGGATTCGCCCATACGTGCTACATGCCCTGCCCATCTCAAACGTTTGGATTTAATGTTCCTTATTATGTCAGGTGAAGAATACAATGCGTGCAGTTGTGTTGTGTAACTTTCTCCATTCTCCTGTAACTTCAACCTTCTTAGCCCCAAATATTTTCCTAAGCACCTTATTCTCAAACACCCTTAACCTATGTCCGTCTCTCAACGTGAGAGTCCAAGTTTCACAACCATAAAGAAGAACCGGTAATATAACTGTTTTATAAATTCTAACTTTCAGATTTTTTGACAGCAAACTGGATGATAAAAGCTTCTCAACCGAATAATAACAGACATTTCCCATATTTATTCTGTGTTTAGTTTCCTCCTGAGTATAATTTATATTTGTTACTGTTGCTCCAAGATATTTGAACTACTCAACCTCTTCAAAAGTTAAATTTCCAATTTTTATATTTCTATTTCGTACAATATTCTCGTCACGAGACATAATCATATACTTTGTCTTTTCGGGATTTACTTCCATACCTATCTCTTTACTTGCTTCCAGTAAAATTCCTGTGTTTTCCCTAATCGTTTGTGGATTTTCTCCTAACATATTCACGTCATACGCATAGACAAGCAGCTGATGTAACCCGTTCAATTCCAAACCCTCTCTGTTATCCTGGACTTTCCTAATGGCATACTCTAGAGCAAAGTTAAAAAGTGAAGGTGATAGTGCATCTCCTTGCTTTAGCCCAAAGTAAATTGGAAACGCATCTGACAGAAACTGACCTATACGAATTCTGCTGTACGTTTCACTGAGACACATTTGAATTATAATTTTAATTATTATTATTATTATTATTATTATTATTATTATTATTATTATTATTATTATTATTATTATTATTATTATATTGTGAAGGTGTTGTTGAGTGTGGGTAGAATTACTGTGTCTTAAATTTATGGTTCGTTTCAGGTAACCATAATGTTGAAACAAATAATACTTTTTATATTAAAAAATCGGGCGTAACTTTTTCACACTCGGTATATTATACATTGTACTTTCTGAGGGACAGAAAAGCCTTGTAATTGAAACTGTTGCATACACAGCTTTGTAATGTCTGAAAAACACAGAACATCTACACGTGACTGCATAAAACTCTAATACTGTCCTATAACTGTCTCCGGACAGTTGACTGAACAACAACAGCAATCCCAGCAGAACGTTGTGTCCTTTAATTGGCATTACGAAATTACAGTCCTTAAGAGAGATAGGTTAATTATATAACACATTTAATTTAATATGTACGATTTGAAATAAATTTAATTTTCATTTCTATTGCTAGTTTAATCCGAGTTATTGTTATACAATTTTATATAATCTAAAAATTTTATACGTTAAAAATCTTACATTGAAAACACGTAGGCGGTATTTAAGATTGTTCATCATTAATACAGATGCATTTAGAAAGTGTTTGGCCTTGTTAGAAACTGAACATTTTCTGAAGAAATTAACTGAAATAATGGAAGAGCAAAAGGCAGTCTTTTCAAGTATAAAATGAGATATTAGCCTGATATTAATTTATTTTAATATGTAGCATGTAAATGTACCGTACTGGTTTGTTTTTACTTCTTTAAATCAACAAACAATTACTACACTAAAATTGTAATATTTTGATAAAATATAAAAGAATAAATATTAATAGTTAAATTCACGTACTTTTTTTTCAAAACATTGTAAAGAAATAAAATAATATAAAACTTTAAATTATATGTAATTATCTTCTATATAAATTTAAAATTAGACTTACCATGTCTTATGATCGTCAACAGACGCAGAACGCCGTCTGACAATGCTCCTTAGAACGTCTTACAAAATAGTCTCCTCTTTCGACTGACGCAAGAGATGTGATGCGGGTTGCAGGCGGGACGAAGTCACGGGGCAACTGAGTCGAGGAGACACCAAGCGTTCCTGTGTTGAAAACCGGAAGATATCGATCCGCGCCTGGCAGTTCGGCCACCAGCAATGCAACCGCTGTCCAAGAGATGGCAGACCATGGAGATCTACGTGCGGGACAATCGATATGCACGATAGTTACTGTCAAATTTATCGACACTTGTGCAACCATCTTCCGTGACAGATTAAGATACAGCACGCCCAATTACCGCGAACCAAGTGTTGTGTAAATAATGAAGAGTACACAACGCAGCGGCGGCGATCGATTGCGGAGCCAAGGCCACGCAACTCAGAGCAGAGGCGCTGAAGTCTTTTGAAGTATTCTAATTAACGACAGTTTCAGTTGACGCAGGGATTTGCAACGGCGAGGTCGTGGTCTATTTCAAGTGCTTTGATTAACTACAGTTTCACTTGATGCATGACTTGTTAAATAGAAGGAGATTTTCAGTGAAGAGGTCGTGACCTATTTCAAGTGTTGCAATGAACTAAAATATTCAATTGTGTCATGATTTGTTACATACGAAGAGATGTGGAAGTGGCCTTTTTAGATGTTTAATTAACGATAATTTCAATTGAAGCACAACTTCAAGTAGAAAGGGATCTGGGATGAGGAAACTGTGGTTTATTTCAAGTGGTTATAGTGGTTTTAGGCTAGTTTTCAAGTTGTTTGGTCAGTTTTAATTTGTGTACATGCATTTCAGATTAGGTTAGGTTTGGTTTCCTCAGGTTACTTTAAATTTGCTTACTTGATTTTTGGGACTAAATGTTTTTGGTTTTGGTTTATGTTAACTCACTCTCTCTCTCTCTCTCTCTCTCTGTGTCAGAAAAACAAGAAACCTAACACACTTTTGGCCTTTCAACGTAATTTTTGCGTACACAAATTTTTGCTTTAGGTTAGGTTGGTTTTTCTAGGGTAGTTTTAGTATGTTTACGTGATTTGTGGTTTGCTTAAATCATCATCATCATCCTTCACGAATTAGGCCTCTGTAGACCTGTTTCGGCCCCATCTAGCAGTCTTCTTAAAGGTCTTCCTGGTCGACGATGTCCTCTAGGTTTATACTGCATCATAATTTTTGGGATTCTTGAATTTTCCATTCTTCTTACATGATCTAGCCAATTGAATTTGTATCTGCTGATTTTTTCTCCTACTGACTCTACTTCTAATTGTTCTAAAATTTCTTCATTCCTTTTTCGGTCTAAAAGAGTATATCCTGCTGTTCTCCTCAAAAATTTCATTTCCGTTGCTTTGATTCTGTTCACGTCTTTTTTCTTTAATGACCAAATCTCGCTTCCGTATAAAAGGGAGGGTAATGCTAGTGTATTATATATTTTTTTTCTTGTAGATTTTCGTACTAATTTAGCTTTTAATGTATTGTTTATTATTCCTAGAATTTGTGTAAATTTGGTAATTTTCTTGTTCACATCTTTTTCATTTTGATAAGATATTTCACAACCCAGATAATTGAAATTTTGCACTTGTTCGAGGCATTGGTTATTGTGTATTATCTTACTTCTGACTGGGTCTTGTCCTAAAAATGCCATTACTTTTGATTTTTGTGCTGAAATTTCCATCCCAAAATCTTTTAATATTTTATTTAATGTATACAATCCTCTTTGTAAATTATCCTCTGAATTGGAAATTATGACTTGATCATCGGCATAGAGTAAGGTATTTAATTACAATCCTGTCCAGAGGCTAAAAGTGGCAGCCCCACTACTGGACTACCTAACGATAAGGCTAGTAACCTATCTTAGGGAAAAATACATTACTTTCAAGCCTCAAACAAGCAGTATAAGGACAGATAATTTGATGCTTAAATTAGTTTTAATATTATATTATAGCTTGGCATTTTCTTTTAAAATTCTAGGTAACCTAATCCTATGCTTGAAAACGATTTTTGGTTAATTAGAAATTTCGAGAAATTCAATAAATTTATTAAAATTTCTCTTCCTCTTAGAATTAGGAAAATGTCTCTACATTTTTATGAATGTTTTCTGAACGTTCTGATATGAATTATATGATAGATATCTCTCAACTATTGAGTATAATTGGGGTAATTTCTGTAAATGAAATGAGTGTGGAGGTTATTCTACTTCTTACTACGTTTTACTTTATTGCCAGTAGAGTATATTTTCATATATCTGTATTATATTTCTGATGAACAGGACTTGAAAGAGTTCAGTGTATAGATAGTCATATTCAAAGCATGACATGGATTTTTCCGTAATCAATGTATTATCTGGTTTACTCTGTAGTATTTCTTGATTTCTTGTCATAAAAGTATCTTGATAATTATTATTGAGGCTGTTTTCTCTCCAGCAAACTTTATTCCTCATCTTTCCTTGGTCTTCGTAGTTATCTACGGCTTTTGTGGATTTTAATCCCTGTCATGATATATCTGTGAGCTAGTATTCTAAGCGTCTAGATTATAATGTCCAATTGTAATTCGTACGAGGTGATACCTGGCGTAAGCAACCCGCAGCGCATATTCTTTAAGGTCGTTTTTCCTATTTTATATGGAAAGTTATTGATCTTAGCAGAGCATACTTGACGTGCAATATCTCCTGGTTCTATAGACGTTTGGACACCCATGGTCTAGACACTCTTTTAAGTGTAATTAAGTTCGTTGGCCAATTAGATATTTAATTAATTACACATTTGTGTGTTTAGTTTGTATAGTTTATTTGTGTGTTTACTTTTCTTGGTCCGGCTCCTCAAGTGTAATAGACTTTTCAGCTACACTACTGCAGGAGGTTGTTGCCCTTATGGTATATCAGACTTTTCATATTCATATTTCATAATTATATCTTAGTCCTTTTTTATCAATACTCTGTACCCTGTAATTCATCTCAGAAAACTCATTGCTGCTGCTTCATTTCTTTAAAAAATACAATAGTCATTACTTTGTAGTTTATACAGGGACATCATTTTGTTTTTACTAACATTTTTAATATTAACCTTTCTATACCTTTAGAGAACCGGAAACACCGTTCGCTACCCCCTTCCACGACTGGAGTTCGATGATACGGGCGTAAAACACAAACACATCACTTTACTAGGTATAGGAGGGAAGAAAAGTAGTTCGTCCATTTATGTAAACTAGGAAATATCGCAATTTTGAGTTCTATAATTTTCATTAGGTTTTTGTTTAATCAAAATGCAGTACTGTATTAAGAATAAGTGTTTTTACTCACGAACTGAGTTATCCATGCGAACGTATTCATTATGCAGTGTATATTATACTGTCTACAGCACATTAGCGTACACTATAGAGAATGAAGTTAAATTGAAAAATAATCATAATATGGATATTTAAACACATTTTTTAAAATGGTGGCCGTTCATTTCGATACAGGCTTCAGTTGTTTTGTGCATATTATCGTACTATAGACTATTACATCTAATTCTAATTGCCAGTTTCGTCCTTCGTACTAGTAACTCATGTTGAAATAATTCTGTACCTACTCTATAAAAGAGTACCTTACGTACTGTAAATTCAATCTTCACTTCTGCCCGACCCGCACAGATAAAATTACTCAGACATGCTATCTACTGTCCCTCCATGTGGTTATGCCGCAGGATCGTAGAAAGAGGGGAATCACGTGACAGTTAATTACTTAACGAGGCCCTTTTATTTAAGTTATTTTAAACAGTTGTATAATATTACGTAAACGTCCAATTCCTAACAGAAATTAATGTTTTCAGAAAAGAGCTAAGACAGCCCAGCTTTTACAGAGGGGCGAGCAGAAGCAGGTGGGGGAAATCGGGATGCGACGTAGGCAAACGGACAGTACCTGTGCGAAAATATGGTTCAATATTGAAAGCTCTTTCGTCACTGGAAAACGCGAACATATTTCTGGAACGTACTATACTCACTAACTCAGTGCTGTTTACTATATGCAGCCTTGGTTCTGTGTGGAGGACAGTTGGAACTTCATTAGTAGAAGGGGTGGGAGTGAAGTACATTCAAAAACTCAGGTAAAATTAAAAACTGAAGTAAAAATAAAATGATGTCCCTGTAGTTTGGGATTTTCCTGATTGATGCGTTTACATATCGACGGGGATTATGTCCTGCCGCTGTTGAACCATGTTTTGGATGGTCGTCTGAGATATTCCTCCTCCTGTGTGCCTGTTAGGTTAGGTCCATTTCCGAATTTTTCGCTTCAAAATGTCTCTACGTTTCTTCAATGGAACTGCGATAAACGGAGCGAAACAAGCTTCGAATTTACATACAGGTTATTTCTCACAGTTCCAAATCCCAATGATAGGGTGCTCTCTTATGTACAATTAAATTGTTTTTTCCTCAATTTATCTTCATTTTACTTGATTTGATGACTTTATATATGTTTTGGAGCAACTCCTTACATCTAGTTTTCCTAATAACCTTCTAATTGTGTCACAGAAATTTCCAGATTTAAAAAAGGATACTGGTTATATTGTTATGGCCCTTAATCTATCTTAAAAAACGCCTGCCCATACGTTGATTGAGAATCAGTGCTGATGCCTTGTTTCTTCAAGTGCATGGGAATTTTCATCAGCCCATAAATGCTGATTACGAAAATTCACAACACCATCTCTGCTGATCCCAGCTCATATCCGCAACTAGACTTTTCTTTTCAGTATTCCTTGCGACGTATCAGTATTCCATGCCAGGGGTGTCAACTACGCTATGATTATCCGGTAGTCCGCTGTATTGTAGGGCGGGGAATGCATTGTCATAAACAGACGTCATATTGAGCACCTCTTACGAACAAGTGTTCAGATCTCAGAAAGTATGTGTTGTAGGACCCATGTTCATTAGACTTCTTTTCTTGTTTTGATGCATACTAGCACCTCCTAAAATAATAGATACTTTTTTAACACCCTGTATTTTCCAGTATGTGGATATATTGCTGGGAAGTCAAATTCTCTTCAATTTTATACAGAGTTCCTCCTCCTAACCTGGAAATTCATCCCCAAACAGCGACAGAAATACGTCCGCTGCTTTGTCTTGATGCTACATGTTCTGGCTGGAACCTTTGGACCGAATAGGACGAAATACGTGAACAGGCCCATGACTGGTGTTTGAGAAAATATTTTAATCTGACTATTACACTCTTACTACGTCATACTACTTTTGACCAATAAAACGGTACGAAAGGACGTATTTCAACCAATCATGGCTGCTTATCGCACAATTTTATCGCGTCCCTAGCATTTGTTTAATTTTATCGCGTCCCTAGCATTTGTTTCTTTGTTTGCCAACATTTGAAACTGCGCTGGTCTGACGTCAAAAATATACATAAAATTACAAACCACTCCAGTCGATGCACAGCAGTTTCAAATATGACTCGCATTGGCATTCAAGAACAAGAATTAATAAAAATCACTGATCATACCTATGCATCTTCTGAAATCCAATTTACAAATAAATAAAGAGCACCATTCGGAAATCCTGAATAAGTTGAATACACCATGTAGGCCTAAATCAACGAGTTCCACTTCTATTACGCACACGTCCAATATAACATCAATTGAACCACCAACCACATTCAAATTTGAAAATTGTACATTCAATAATTATTCCTTTTAAAATTATTCATGTTTATTTTTTATGTCGTTGTCGTTAATTAAAACTTTTCTAACACTTGTGTATATTAGTTAGGTTATGTTGCAGCTTCTGCTATATGATATTATGGATAGTCACGTATCAGAGATTGTTTAATATTAAGATTTATTGAAAATCATCTGTCAAGTGACGTTGATTATTGGGATTCGGATAATTGAAGTGGAATGCAACTGTCTTAATAAAAATGAAATTGAATCAACAAAGCCTTCTTGACTAGTAACCGTCTACAGAGTTCAATGAAGATTCCATAGTTGGCACAACTGCCATCTAGCGTAATGGTGCAATAATACATTTGAGGACAGGTTTATTTTCGTAAGTAAATTAATATTTTATTGTACTGGAGTTCTTTCTTACTTATAATCTTTATATACTTTCTTCTAATCGTGTAATAGTCAATTTGATTTTCTCTAGATAAATCAAAACCTCTAGTGAGATTACTGTTGAAAATATCACATTTTCCCATGGATATGCATAATATTATTGTGAAAACGCGATGCGATCTATTATATGAGGTGTATAGTTCCAAAAGTCGACATCTGCCATTTTTATGAAAAATGAGTTACGATCATTTCTTATATCTTTGGGTTGAAATACATTAGAAAACCACTATTTCATCCTCAAAAACTCGATATTTCTAACATAAATCAAGCTTTAAAATATGGAGTTTTTCCAAAACCCGACTTATTTTTTTAAGATATTGTTCCAAAACTCGACATACGCAGTTTATTCCAAAGTCCGACATTTACACTTCCATTGTGTGAACTATGAAGGCAGTAACGTTCCAGAATTCGACATCTTTGCTCAAGACAAAGAAAGTGTGTGATTTCTTTTAGAATATAATTCTTAAGTGCACGGAACTTACTGGGAAAACTGACAATGGAACTTTAGCTGAATAAGAATATGCTTCATTATATTGGTACTTCAGAGCTGTGCAGATTTTTACAACGTGTTGACGTTTTGTGTGAGTTTCTTATAGAAGTAAAATTGTCATAGAATCCACATACAGATTTCGCCTTCAGAGCCTGGGCGTGGAAGAAGGAGAGTCGGTGATACAAAGAACTAGACAAACACAGAAAAGGGATAGGAAGTTAAGTTTTATGCTAACTGTAATGTTTGTCTTTACAGTGATTGTGCGATGCTTGCCTGTATTTGATAATTTTTTGTATTGATTATTGGTCGCTACTCTCTCAGAACTAAAACTTTTCCCATAAACCAATGAAGTTTCCTAACTCAGCGTGATATCAACCACTTTTACAAAGTGTTTTACAGCGTCCCTAATAAGTTGGTTCAAGATGAATTCATACTGAATACACAACAGCTGATTATCCTAAAACATATTTTGTTAATAGAACAGTGAGACATCAGGGGTTGGGAGCAGGTCGTGTTCTACCAGTTTACCGACAAACTTTCTTAAAAATCTTGCAAGTGTCAAAGAATTGGGTGGGACTTGTATTTAAATGGCATTCAAAAATTGGACTTCCGCCAGTAAAAAAAGAAGAGAAGAGGATACATGTAGCAAGAAATGTGAAATAAAGTGAAAGACTTCATCGAACAATTAGGTACAATGAGTCACTCCATTTCCTCCATACCAACGGATAGAATTTTTTATGGATTTGAGAAGGAGGCAAAGAAGATGAACATTATGAAATCCGAAGATTACTGCAATATCGTCAACAATGACACCATAAACAAGTTAAGTATAGACTGTCCAGTTTATGACTGGAAAACGAATATACAAACTGTTTTGAAGCCACCAAATGGCTGGCATTTCAAACTAAAATTCTGTAAAAGAATCAAGATAAGGGGATAAAAAATGGAGTTGCGATAAGGGGTGAACAAAACTATAGAAGAATTGTAAATTTGTACAAAGGATTTTGAAAAAGGGGAAAACGTGCCCTGGATGGAAAAATCACACTTCCACAAAAACACATGCATAATCTGTAAGGAAGAACTAAGTAATGTTAACAAATTACTTAAAGAAATGTTTAAGATAACTGGGGAGACGTGGAAACTTTGGAATATTGCAAGAATATTACAGACCGTATTTATAAAGAGGATGAGGATGAAGAAGATTGACTATCTGTGAACCACAGGGAGAAGAGAATTTCAGGATTTAAAATGTACACTTAATGAAGGTTAAATATAATATTCTGATGATATATATAAATAAATGACAATTGTTTATTATATTCCATGGATTCAATAAAATTAATAGCTTTTTAGTATAAAATGTGGATTATTTATGGGAAATAATGTTATTAGAGTTTCCAAAATCCGACATAAATTTTATTGTCAGTTCCAAAATCCCACATATATTTTATTGTTAATTCCACAATCCGACATATGCAATAGTTAGTTCCAAAACACGACATTTTCATATTTAATAATCTAATAACTCTTACAAAAATACATACTTTTAGTTCAAACATGTAATTTTATCCTCAGCTTTACTATTAAAGACTAATATAAAAATTTCCTGCACATCTCAACACTGGAAATACTACAGATAGTTTTTTTGCTTTTTCTCTAAACCGCTTAGAAAGCAAATGTCGGGTTTTGGAACTGTACACCTTATATGTTTACGATCCAATATGGTATTTTTACGTGGAGGTGAGATAACAAATTCTTCTAGAATGTTCTATATTACTCAAGAGAAATAAACAACGTTTTTTAAACACTTCGCTGCAAAATGGGCTCAATGTTTTATTTCTGTCGGTTACATATACCGTTATTGCTCTAAAAGATTGTTTTTGGTTCGATTAGATCGGTATATACCTGCAGCTCAGAGTTGAAATACCTCCTTCCCCAGAACAAACATGTGGAGTGGAGTATTTAGGTATATTGCCAACATAATATCTCACAGAATTCATTCCCACATTATTTCATAGGACAAAAGTTTTGCGAGCCAGTCTACCTGAACTTGAGTTGAGAGTGAAAATGCGCATTTATGAGAAAAAATTATTATAAGTGTTTTAAAGTTCGGTCGAAAATCTGACGATTTCTTTCGAATTTTTCGGCCAGGAATAGGCGAGGTAGTTAATGTAAATAATTACCTCTTACCTAGCATCTCGTTTTGTTTACGTTTCACTACCTCGAACCCGGAACATGTACCTTCTCTCTATTCCTCTGCACAGAACATCCTTCTACTCATCATCTTTCAGCATATCTATTCCATGCCTCTGGAATTCTCTCCCGGACCATGTCAGAGACTGTCGGACAATATTAAAATTCAAATTTAAATAAAAAAAATCACATTCTAGTTCGTGGAATTGCTTGTTGAACACATGTCAGGTTGCGCAACTTCATCTTAACCCATTATATATAGTAAATATTGTAACTATGCTGTTGTAAAATTGAAAATTAATATGTAATGTATTTATTATTATTATTATTATTATTATTATTATTATTATTATTATTACTATTATTGTTATTATTATTGTCAGTTATCAATATCATTGCTATCTCTGTTTTCTTTCTTTTTTCTTGTATTAGCTCGATGAGAGCTCTATAGTGTTCTTTTGACTCTGTTGACCCTCTACAGGGCTTTAACTTAATTTGTATTATTTTCATCAGTGTTTGTATTTCTTTTTTGTGTTTATATGTGCTATCTGGTAGGATGGAAGAGAAGGCCTTATGGCCTTAATCCTGTCAGATTAAATAAATAAATTATTATGTAATTTAAATGTATTTTGGCTTTTAGTACATATAAAACTTAATCTGGGAAAGAACGTAATTATTCACATTACAGTTTTTCTAAATTTTGGAAATATTTTTACATGCTGTCCTTTTATGGACACCTACCATTATTCTTAGGACTTTCTTCTGTAAGACAAAAACGATAATATGTTTAGGTTCAGACGAGTTTCTCCAGAATATTAACCCATACTCAATTAAAGAATGAAATTATACACAGTTCACCATTTTAAGGTGTCTATAGCGCCAATTGAAGATACCCTTAGTGTATAAAGACAGAGCTCAATTTAGGAGTAATAGACTATATTTCATGTGCTTTTCAGTTCAGGTGATCATAAAAGTCCAAACGAGGAGACTCTGTGGTTATAGATTCTTTGATCAGTTTAACTTTAATCTAATATTGTATGAAAACTGAGCACAAATATGTATACTAAATTTGATTACACTGGTTTTATCGACATTAAGTACTACTTTATTTACAGAGCCATTCATTAGATTTAACACTGTGTTAGAGGTGTTTATAAAGTGATTATTATTATTTGAGATAATCACGCTTGTATCATCTGTAAATAAGATCACCTGTGGTGAATTATTTATGGTTGAGGCTAAATCTTTAATACTAACTGGAAACTATTAAGGGCCAAAAATTGATCCATGTTTAACATCCCTAAATTCTGAGTAATCTTGTAACTACTTAACATATTAATTTTACTTCTTGTTTTCTATTTAATAAATAAGATGTAGGGTAAAGTAATCTAAGGTCTCATCTTTAACACCAATAAACTTCAATTTGTTTATAAATATGTATAGTGAACTGCTTTAGATAGAACACTAAAATTTCCTCCCAATATGTAATTTGAGATTCAAGAGTGTAGTAATTCATTTACCTACCTAAGAACTGTATTCTCTGTCGAGTTTTCTTTCCTAACTCCAAATTTCTCTGAAAATAATATATTACGCCATTGAATGTAATCTATCATTATGTAACGTTGTTAAACTCTTTTGAGAATATTGTTAATAATGACAATAGTAGATTTATCTCCCATGTTGAATATTCGTTTTACTATTATTTGAGTCATTCCGGTAAAATACTATGAGTATATTACATTGGCAAATTACTGGAATTTAAATACATTAAAGTTGGAATTATTTCGGAAAAGGTTTTAAAACTTTACTTGGCATTTCATTGAAACCAGATTAATTATTTCTTTTGAGATGTTTATCTCATACATAATTTATACTGTAGCATTGGGAATAAGATCTGTTTAAGTAAGCAATTCCAGCATCTTGTACACAATTTTGAATGTTTAAATTTTCAATATCTACGTATATAATAGCAGTTAAAAAAAATAATAAAGAAAATTATTTAAAAATAGCGTGTAAGAGGTCTTAGACTAGAAATGTTTAGCTTAAATGTAGTTCTGTTTATAAGTATGCATAAGGGTGTAATTATTTGACTTATTTGAACTGTTGTATCAGTGAAGCGAGGTGAATCAGTGAAGTTATGGTTTTATAGTGCAGTGAATAGTTCCGATCAGTGATAAATTATAGCGTAAATTAAATGTGTTCTATAGTGTCAGTGAAATGCGTCATAGTGCCACTACAGTGAGTGAGATGAGAGTAAAGTGAAAGACTATTGAAACTTATGTAGGGCCTATACATAAATTATGTAGGTTGTATTGTAAAATTAGGTATTTTATTTATGTTTTATTATTATTGTGTTAAATTATGTTGTGTATTCATATTGTATTGTGTATAAAATTGTATTGTGTATTGTGTAATTGTATCGTGTATTGTAAATTTTATTTTGTATTGTTTATATTGTGTATACCACTGCCACTGGGTGCTTGCCCACTTGCAGTGTAAATAAATACATACAAAGAAATAAGCAATAGACTTTGGATTCTCTACTTCATGATAATTTATATAATGAAATAAACCTTTTTATTCCTTGTGTATTGACCGGCTTCATTTAAAATAATGTTGTATTGTATTGTATTTATTAACATTCCATGGTATTCATAGATTGCTTTACAGCTAGAATATGGAACAAGTCAAAAGCTTAATACTATTATAAAGTCTTAATTTATAGTCATAGTCTAGATGAAATATATACAGACGAGATTTACAATATAGTCTACTAGTACAACACAAAGCTTTAGTATCAATTTCATGAAGTGTTATTGAATGTTATGAATTCACCTACAGAATAGAAGACGTGAGAAATTAGGTACTTCTTTAATTTGGCCCTAAATAGTCTTATGTTTTGAGTTTCATTTTTTATATCGATAGGGAGGCTATTAAACATTTTTACTGCCATATAAAGCACTCCTTTTGATAGTATGATGGACTTGCCGATGGAGTATGAAAGTCATTTGTATTTATGCTGTGAACTGTTGAATTAGTTACAAAGTTTTCACGATTACATAAGAGGAAGATTATTAATGAAAAGATATACTGACAAGCCATGGGCATTATTTGTAGTTTTTGAAAATAGTCCTACACGATTCCCTAGATTTGGCACCTACTGTTATTCTAATTGCTCTTTTTGTAATGGGAATATACTGTTACTATCTGTGGAATTTCCCAGAATATTATCCCAAAACTCATTACCGAGTGAAAGTATGCAAAGTATATTGTTTTTAAGGTATTGATATTTACTATCTTTTACATAGATCTAATAGCAAAACATGCTGAATTTAGTTTGGAGGTAATTTCTTTAATATGATTTTTCCAATTTAACACATTATCGATTTTTAAGCCAAGAAATTTGGTAGTTGTTATTTCTAATAGGGATATATTGTTAATTATTGCGCTAGAAATTTGCGAGGTTGAATTTGGACAGGATTTAAATTGAAATAGCTTGAAATAGTTTCAATTTTATTGGCTAAACTCTGTGATTTCCTATTCAAATATATTTTCCACTTCTTTTGCAACTTTAAATTTTTTTTCAGATGTTCTTATAGCAGTTCTTATCCGTTAATGAGAATCGTTACTGTTCTTACTTATTTCTAATACATGAGATTTTGATTTTCTTAAAGTATCCAAATGTTTTTACTTTTTTTTTTTTCTTTCTAACTCTTGACTGAAAAATATTCATTGAAATAATACGTAAATGCGTTAAAATTATTGATACATTCAGCATTTAATTTTTTTTAAAGTTTCGATGCATTGAAATTCTTCAGTGACAATTTACACACTTGGGATTTGTCCATTAGGATCAGCCAAGTTAATGATTAAAGATTCTGGGGAATAGGAATTCAATCCACATTTGTTTATAAGAATGTTATCAATCGTTGTACTACTTCCAGCTGTTACTCTGGTTGGGAAACTGACTTTATGACTAAGGTTATGTAGAGTTAGAAGTAGTGAGTTTAATTTACATTTATGAGAACTTTCTGAGAGATAATTTATGCTTATGTCATCACCGATCACGAATTTCTTATGTGATTTGTAAAGTCTTTTTCATTAATAAATTTAAGTTGAATATAAAGTATATAATATCTCCTACTGACATGCTATAAACATAGAGGATCATAATATTTGAGGCCACCGTTGCGTAGTTCAGGCGGTAGCGCGTTTGTCTGCTGATCCGAAGTTGCGTTCGGGCGTGCTTGGGATTTTCCGAGGTTTTCTCGGAACTGTAAGGCGAATATCAGGTAATCTATGACGAATCATCGGCCTCATCTCGCCAAACACCATCCTTTTTTTATTTTAGTAGGTTATTTTACGACGCTTTATCAACATCTTAGGTTATTTAGCGTCTGAACGAGATGAAGGTGATAATGCCGGTGAAATGAGTCCGGAGTCCAACACCGAAAGTTACCCAGCATTTACTCATATTGGGTTGAGGGAAAACCCCGACCGGGAGTCGAACCCGGGCCACCTGGTTTCGCGGCTAGACGCGCTAACCGTTACTTCACAGGTGTGGACAATACAATCTTGCTATCACTAATTATAACGACGCTAAATAACATAGTAGTTGATACAACGTCGTTAAATAACCAAGTAAATAAATAATATTTGATATCCGACCACCAACTTGGTTGCCATTGATTTCAGTATCAATATCTTGTTCATAACAGAAATCGGACATCGATTTTACTAAAATAACAGATATTCCTTAATAAAAACACAGGAATTTTCTTTTTGAAAAACATGTTACTGCGTATTTCGATGTAATTTTCCTGTATGTGTCAAGTGATCACAAAAACAACTTTTCTTACTTTCCGTATTTGACTGCGACAAAAGTGTTACTTTCATAGTATAAGAAATTGATAGAAAAAGATACGTTAGCGTACAACTAACTTCGTATGTGAATAAAAGAAATAAAACATTTATTGGCAGCAACCATTTGAAGAGGTGAAAAAATTCAATTACCTGGGAGCAACAGTAACAAATATAAATGATACTCGGGAGGAAATTAAACACAGGATAAATATGGGAATTGCCTGTTATTATTCGGTTGAGAAGCTTTCATCGTCCAGTCTGTTGTCAAATCATCTTGAAGTTAGAATTTATAAAACAGTTATATTACCGGTTGTTCTATATGGTTGTGAAACTTGGACTCTCACTTTGAGAGAGGAACATAGGTTAAGGGTGTTTGAGAATAAAGTGCTTAGGAAAATATTTGGGGGATGAAGTTACAGGAGAATGGAGAAAGTTACACAACACAGAACAACACGTATTGTATTCTTCACCTGACATAATTAGGAACATTAAATCCAGACGTTTGAGATGGGCAGGGCATGCAGAACGTATGGGCGAATCCAGAAATGCATATAGAGTGTTAGTCGGGAGGCCGGAGGGAAAAAGACCTTTGGGGAGGCCGAGACGTAGATGGGAAGATAATATTAAAATGGATTTGAGGGAGGTGGGATATGATGATAGAGACTGGATTAATCTTACTCAAGATAGGGACCAATGACGGGCTTATGTGAGGGCGGCAATGAACCTCCGTGTTCCTTAAAAGCCAGTAAGTAAGTATTGGCAGCAACTTTAAACCTGTAAGACATTAGCAAGTGTTAAGTTTAAAACTCGATACAGAGTTTAGTTTTACACAAACTTCCGTTATCGAGTTACGTCATTGTATCTAAGTTTTAATGCGTTCCTGTAGCAGCTAGACCTGCATTGACAGGTACAATGGAAGTGGATTTACAGACTCGAAAGAGCGAACAGAGCACTTTAATGAAGAGCGATGAGCAACAGAGTAAAATCGAGATTCGTATTTGCTGTAGTAATGTTTCTGCGATGACTGAGTGGTCTAGAATTCTAGACCAGGCATGTCAAAGTGAATTGCTTTGGGTTGTCCCTGAATGCGGGTTATGAGCGGCTAGTTTTGCGTTATGACCAGGCTTCGAAACTTGGGACCCGATACAATAAGTTTACTGTGCATGTACTATAGGTTGTTGACTCGCTGCAGGTAGTGAAAGGTAGAGATGTGTTGAGGTAACAACGTTGCTATTTAGAATAGAGTACTGTAGTATTGGGAAACACACACATATGCACATTCTGAAAGTAAATATACATTACACAATGACAATGTCAAAAGAATGTGAAAAGCATTTATTCTCCTGTCTTTTATAAGCATTTGTGTTTAATTATATACAGTGTTAATGGTGGAAATAAGCATGTAGCAATTTTAATTTCTTCGTTTATCCTATTGGTCGTCTTTAGGGAGTGCAGTTACAGTATCGAATTGCAATGTACTACAAGATACATTTTCAGCGTCTCAAACGTAAATCTTTTTCGGTTATCTGCCAAACACAGTTTGTACTGTGAAAAGCTGCGCTCTACGTCGCATGACGAAAAAACCTAACATCATTACAGTCTCTGAGAAACAGTCCTTTATTCTCGGGTGACTCTATGTCCACTAATTTGCTGTTTATATTACACAGTGATCCATATCCGTTATTTTTACATAAAATTGATTTCCACTTCTGTTTTGCACGTTCACTAACCGGTGTACTTGGTGTCTCATTAATTCTCTGTGTCATTTCCTCAACTAATTTGAGGGCTTCCGGCATCTCTTGCTCTGACTTTTCTAACCGTGCAATAGTTTCAGACACAGTTTGAAAATAGATTTGTATGAAAACCAAATTATTCGTCAGAGCCTTCAAATCCAGAGCGTTTTCCTTTGCGTATTTGTTGGCATTCATTCTACAGTACCCCACCCACTGTACGCTTTACCACTATACTCAGTACGCCGTTATGCGGATTTCCTACTGAACTGCTCTATCGGGTCCGAAGTCTCGAAGCCTGGTTATGACTGACACGCAGCAACACGTGACGGGAAGTAGAGGTACAGCGCTTGTTCTGCGAGGAATTAATGTTACGTACATTCATTTCCTATGCAAGATAGGATAATTAACATAGTGCATAATACGCCGTTGTCATATGCGCTTTTGTATTCATCTTACACGTGTTCGCTGTCTTCAGTTTACAGACGAGCTTTTGTAAGATTGTACGGTGTAATTCTTCGCTTTTAACGATGACTCCGTACACTACACACGACTTAACATCATTCACAAATTCCTTAAATAGTTAACGTGCTGTTATGTTCATGAATTGCATTTATAAGTAATATTTAAATGATAGCTTTCATTAGTGCAGGCATGCCAAAACCCTGCACATTGTGCAGTAGTCTCTGTGCGATGTGCACTTTCTATTCCCCTACCTGGAGGGAGTGAATCGCCTTGGAGGGGAACGCTACAGGGCTATACAGACCTGCAACAGCAGCATATCAGCTTTTTTTTCAGTACGGGTGCTGATTTGGCTGTCTGTGAATGAGTTATGATAAATAAAGTGAGGAGTTCACAGATAACGGAGAAGAGAAATTACGAATCATATAACATAATTGTGTAATATTTCCTCAGCTAACAATAATTATTTTAAAATGAAAGGCTTTCATCAGCCCATGTCGAGGTAATAGTGTTGTGACAGTTTAGATCAGGTTAGTAAATATCTCATAATATGATATTGCCAGCGCTTATTTCTTAATCATTACTCTCACGGCAAAAGTACTTGACAATGGCGTTGTTTTGGAGTCTGTACTAACACAGCCATCAAAGATTAGACGACTTACGACTTTCATTTCATAAGCTAGTAAGTGATGAGAATATAGTGAGGAATACATATGAAGCTCTTGAGGTTGTGAGGAGCAAAGAAAGCAACTATTTGCAAGGCGGAAAAATTTTCTGGAAAAATATATAATGGCAAATTTTCCATCTCACGTCACTATATTATGCTAATATACTTACAGTAATAAACCTTTAAACCTGATATAAATAGAGTATCGTCGCTTCTCACCTTGTGAACCACACTTTCAATTTATTTCAGCAACGCTTCCAACTTTTCGATACTTCCTCTCAACGTTTTCCAAATAAACTGTATGCGAATTTAAATTCTAAGCTTAATTTATATCATTTATTAATATTAACGTTAATTTGTATTGACATAGAGCAAGGAAATTATTTCAGTGTGAAAACTTCACAATGTTCTACTCCATGTAATTAATTGGGAGTATAATATTTTCTTCAACATTTGTACCAATGGTCCCAATAAATAATAATGCTTGACGAACAATGAAAGAGTAGGGTCTATTATTTTAAAATAATTGGTACCTGCTACGTAAAATGAAATGCTTGTTTATTTCTTGTTGTTTCGAAATTACTCCAATATTTTTTTCTTCAAATACTATATAAAAATCATATTAATAAATTGTGCTTTACAAACCACTACTTTGTGAAGTATAACTGAGTAAGCCTAAAGTTTCTTGTATTACAATTGTCAAGTATAGACACAGATAATAACTGTGTTTTTTTCCTTCTGCTAAGTGTGTTCATAATGTCCAAATGCCTATTTAATCCAACCCTAGAAGGGCAGAATAGATTATTGTACACCCCTCCAGCTAAGAACTGGTAAGAGCAACGCTTGAATGATGCAGTCTACACAGACCGGCGATCCGCGCACAAAACTGCACATTTAGGCCCAATTGTATAAAACTCCGTGACTAAAGATCAACTTTGATCGTAGATCGAAAAGTGAACCGAGTTCAGACACTTCTTCTATTGTATAAAACTTTTCTGCGATCAAATTACCTTGGTTCAAATGCAATCTAAGTTCACGTGAAAAGGATCTGGCAACATCGCATAAACAGGTGAAATACGTGACGCGCGGACCATGTTATACAGGTTTGTTCAGTATTGCCAATCTAGCGACTTTAACTCTTTTTCAACAACAATTTCTTTTAACTTTTATATTGCTTAAATAGGGATTTAGTGACCTTTTAGCACCCCAATAGTGACAAAATTTAATCTTTCTTTGTTGATAATGAGAAATCTAGCGACTTTACAACTACTTTTTGGCGACTTTCCGTATACTCTGTTGGAGACACTGGTTTTTCGTGCAATGTAAATAATGGCGGACAATAAGAAGAAGGTTGACTGTTCTCCGAGTTGTTATGTTATGGTGTTTGATACTGCTAAACATAATAAAGCTTTATAAAACGACAATTTTCGTTTAGTAATACAGTAAATTGAAAATTTATGAATGTACCTATCATATCCATTAATAATTAATGGTTGTTATAAACATAATATAATTATAGGTTATGCTATTTGATACTGCTGATCACGATAGAGCCTTATAAAATATAAGAATGTTTGTGTATAAGGCAAGAAATTGAAAGAAATATATATAAATGTAGGCCTACCTATCATATCTATTGATATTAATAATAATGGATATTTTATTTGCACAATCTGTCACTCGTATATTTCAAACAGAAAAGAAATAACTGAACTTGGATCATCTAACTTAATCGGAGAAATTTCTTCAGTCAAAGTTGACTTTAGTTTGAGACAAATTAATCTCAGATTAGACTTTATACAACACAAAATTCCAAGTTCAACTGAAACAGGGATCAATTTAACCTCTGATCTAAGATTAAATGGTTTATACAATCGGGCCTTAGAGTCTGATTTCCGGCATGCCTTCCTTAAATAGTTAACCTGCTGTTATAATGTTCATGAATTGCACTTATAGGGAATATTTAAATGATAGCTTTCATTGGTAGATTGAATAATGTAAAATACAATGGTAGCAATTTTATTATTTTACATTACAACATGAGTTAAAGATTCACCGGGGTAAGTGGAAATTCGGGGTAAGTGGAACCCAACACCATTTGTGGGACTCCGTCAACTTACAGTGACTGTACATCAACTAAGGCAAAGGTGGCATCTGTTGAAATTTCTTTGTACTAACTCCATCTTCGAAGAAATGGACCGCTGGGAGCGCTGGTTTCACCCATATGGGTAGCAGGAGATTAGTTTCTATTTATGAGTATGCGACAACGTGTTGACGTCTGCTCTATTTTTGACTTTGTAGCTCAACAAACCTGAATTTCATCATTTTTTTTCGATAAGATTTTTCTGTTTACATACAGCAGAGTCCGTATAGGTCAGTTTCTATCTGATGCTTTTCCAATTCACTGCGGGCTAAAGCAGGGAGATGCACTATCACCTTTACTTTTTAACTTCGCGCTAGAATATGCCATTAGGAAAGTTCAGGATAACAGGCAGGGTTTGGAATTGAACGGGTTACATCAGCTTCTTATCTATGCGGATGACGTGAATATGTTAGGAGAAAATACACAAACGATTAGGGAAAACACGGAAATTTTACTTGAAGCAAGTAGAGCGATCGGTTTGGAAGTAAATCCCGACAAGACAAAGTATATGATTATGTCTCGTGACCAGAATATTGTACGAAATGGAAATATAAAAATTGGAGATTTATCCTTCGAAGAGGTGGAAAAATTCAAATATTTTGGAGCAACAGTAACAAATATAAATGACACTCGGGAGGAAATTAAACGCAGAATAAATATGGGAAATGTGTGTTATTATTCGGTTGAGAAGCTCTTATCATCCAGTCTGCTGTCCAAAAATCTGAAAGTTAGAATTTATAAAACAGTTATATTACCGGTTCTTCTGTATGGTTGTGAAACATAGGTTAAGGGTGTTTGAGAATAAGGTGCTTAGGAAAATATTTGGGGCTAAGCGGGATGAAGTTACAGGAGAAAGGAGAAAGTTACACAACACAGAACTGCACGCATTGTATTCTTCACCTGACATAATTAGGAACATTAAATCCAGACGTTTGAGATGGGCAGGGCATGTAGCACGAATTCAGAAATGCATATAGAGTGTTAGTTGGGAGTCTGGAGGGAAAAAGACCTTTAGGGAGGCCGAGACGTAGATGGAAGGATAATATTAAAATGGATTTGAGGGAGGTGGGGTATGATGATAGAGACTGGATTAATCTTGCACAGGATAGGGACCGCTGGCGGGCTTATGTGAGGGCGGCAATGAACCTTCGGGTTCCTTAAAAGCCATTTGTAAGTAAGTAAGTAAGATTTTTCTGTTTGGTTTAGTTAATAAGCCTTGACAATGTTTTTGTGTTCTTTTGATAATAAAGTGGAAGCATGAACTGGGTTCCATGTGCCCTCACACTTTGCCTGTTGGGGAAGTGGAACGCATACGGGAAAGAAAAAAACGAGAAAAGGAAGATTGTGGCAATAGAAAAGGAGAGCAGTGATGAAGGTGACATCGAAGAGATGAAAAAGTGGTTCAAAGGCAGATGATTTTGATTTTCAAGACGAAATTGAAGAGACTGAGGAAGAATCAAACTTAATGGAGGTTGTAACCAAAACTTTTGTAGATGCTTCGGTAGGTGATTGCGTTCTTGTCAAGTTTACAAAGACAAAATCGTAAAGATATTTGTTAGTCAATTGACAGAAGTTGGTGCTTACCTGGAAGCTAAATTTGCTAGAAGGATAGCCGCAATCTCTTTCTTTCGATGGCCCAACGTAGACGACAAAAATATCATTCTAGGTGATGAAATTGTTAACTTTTTACCACCTCTTGTTTTTTTAAAAACGTGACAAATTCACTTTCTCTACTTCATTTATTTCGTAAACATATGCTGAATAATGATTAGAGTTACTCTATTCAGTCTTGTAAGTTTTTGTTGCTTTGAAAAATTAAAAATCTGCATTTTGAATGAATGTTTTCTTTATTTATACTTTCCCTGGACACTTCCTAATGATTTTATGACTAAAAGAATGAGGGGCTCCACTTACCCCGAGTCTGGGGCAAGTTGAACCCAAGGAAAACTAAAAAAAAAAAAAGAATGGATTTTGAGAAGAGATCATTGCATCCATTGTTCTCAAAATTAAATCCTTCATTCAGCATACTTGAATGAGTCGTTACACAAAACTTCGAGAAATTTGTTTGAAAATTATAAGATTAATGATAGTTTAAAGTTGCACTAATGAATTTAGGTGTTCCACTTGCTCCGGTCTACCTTATTTATAAAATCAATCAATTAATTTGATTTGTAAATTTAAATTTTACCTCTCACGGGTTCATTCTGCTCTACTAACGTAACCTCATTGCAAATACCACTGTTTCCCCTGGTTATTTAATTGGTTTTAATGCTGATTTTTATTTTTATTTTACGCTAGTAGAGGTTTGGGGGCGACAGCGCCAAGCGGCAATGCCCTCCCCAACAAATACAAAATTACATACCGAATTAGACTGAGCCAATACGAAGCAATTTCTACTCACTTTGTTCCAGGTAGTGGCATTTAATCTGGCGACATCTATTGATGTGTATTTATAAATAACAAATAATATTAAGTGAAATATTTTAAGCAGAGTTCTTCAACTCGCTTCATACCGTAGTGGTAATGCGTCTGACTATAAGTCAAAGGTTCTGGGATCGATTCCCGGCGGCTGTCCATAATGTATAAGGTAAATTAACATGAAATACGTATAGTCCACACCTGTGGAGTAACGGTCAGCGCGTCTGGCCACGAAACCAGGTGGCCCGGGTTCGAATCCCGGTCGGAGAAGTTACCTGGTTGAGGTTTCTTCCGGGGTTTTCCCTCAACACAATACAAGCAAATGCTGGGTAACTTTCGGTGCTGGACCCCGGACTCATTTCACCGGCATTATCACCTTCATTTCACTCAGACGCTAAATAACCTAGATGTTGATAGAGCGTCGTAAAATAACCCAATAAAATAAAAAATAAAAAAACATGAAATATATGTAATAGATAAAGAAAGTGAGAGAGGAAAAGTAGAGGAGAATGAAGGGGAAAAAGATAAAAGGAAGAAATAATAAAAATAGTATTTTTATTTCTTAGAAATAGTAAAGTAAACTCCACTTTTTCACTTATATCATATTGTCAGTACAAAAGCTGCATATGTGAAACCAACGGCGTATTATGGTTAGTTACCGAAGATAGTAATGCATTTTGTATGCAAATTTTTAGCAAAGCTGTGATATTGAGTTCTGTTAAATACTACGTTAATTATAGTACATTATGCAACGAGCCTATAATGATAGTAATTAAGACGCAAGTATGAAAATTATGAAACGAGCGCAAGCGAGTTTCATAATTTTCATACGAGCGTCTTAATTACCATTATAGGCAAGTTTCATACGACTTTTTATGCTCGACCGTATTTCTAACTTTAAATTATTCAGAAATATACATTTTATTTGTATCTGACAGAAGATCGGAAGTGACCTTGTTCATAGCTCTTGAATTGTGAGATGTGCGCAGACGCTAAAGTATTGATTTTTTCCGAGGAACAATAATGTCATTGACCTTGATGTAATGCAGAGAATGTATAACCTGGAAATTGATTTGGAATTGAAAAACGATATGACAAATTGAATTCATTTGAATATTATTTACAATTAACGCTAATTATTATAGTAACAGAACATAACCTTCTGCGACAGTATTGGATTTCCAGCCTCCGTGACGTTTCCCTCGTTGTCTTTTGATTGCATATCCGAGAATAATCGAAAACCTGAACTTTAATGAATAGGTGTACTTTAATGATATGCATTAAAGGATTGCTACCAGGTGTATAATTACTACATTTCGGCATGGTCGAGCATAAAATTCATTAAAGTGTCACGTGATCTCAATGTATTTTATATGGTTTATGCATAAACGCTTCTCTGCAAGCTGACTGTTAAAATTAATAGTAGGTAAGATGATGATGATTATGATTATGATGATAATAGCATTAAAAAGCGTATGATAACAAAAACTATACATTCAAAATGAATAAGAATTCTAAACAAGAGAATGTAGTGGTAAGTAATATTTCTTCTTAAACATATATGTTGGATTAAAGCATTATAAAACGTGCAACAGAATTATAAAAACGTGAGTACGTGAGAAATAAAACCGAACAATGAAAATTAAATTACCTTCCCTATAAAAACACAGACATCGTGCCCCAATTACTACGTATATGTTCATCGCGTTGTTTTAATTTGACTATTACACTTTTACTACGTCATACTACTTTTGACCAATAAAACTCTACGAAAGGACGCGCTTCAACCAACCAGAGACTGTTTATCGCTGCAATTTTATGACTCTCCTAGCATTTGTTTATTTTATCACTTCTCTAGCATTTGTTTCTTTGTTTGCCAACATTTCAATCTGCAAATTCTTTACGGTTTACGAATTTTAGTAAGTCGATTAATATTTTATTGTATTAGAGTACTTTATTTCTTTTAATATTTATATACTTTCTTCTAATCGTGTAATAGTCAATAGTCTAAATCCCACTCGAGTTTTGATTTTCTCTAGATAAATCAAAACCTCTAGTGAAACTACTCTTAATAAACATGAAACTAAAGAATTATTTTTATCACTAAACTAAAACATTCATTCAGTTTATTTAAATAAGCAATAAAACTATACCATACACATTGACAATATCCAAGTTAGGCTTAATACATAAGTATCAATAATTATTTCAACTTAGTGAAGTTAAGGGTACGCTGAATTGAAATAACGACATTTCTTTCACGAAAAATATCACTGTTAAAAAAATATCTCACGCTTACAGAACCTCCTAGAAAAATTTAAGGGACTTTCGCCTTTTAGAACACTTGTTTCGGCAGTCATTTTAAATGGTGTGAGGACGTTAAATTCTCCGCAGTCTCTGCTGTTTAACTCCATTTTTCTCGGTTTTTAGTTTCTGCATTTTTTCACTTGTTCGAAACCTAAGTCCTTCCACAAATTCTGAGCTGGATGCAGGATTTTTTTTCCTTATCTCCCTCAACTCATACTGTATGAAAGATGGCATGGATTTCTCAGTAGGACTTAAAACTGATTTTAAAAAAAGTAATTTTAGTGTTGTGGCCTTTTTTCCATTTGACAAACAATAATGTAAATACAAAATCAAAGTAATGACCACACTGAAAATTTCCATGTTTATTGTATTTTATTACATTTTATGAATTTTAAAATTAATGAACACTGTTGAATAGTGACTAATTGTGTGTTTTATTCTCAGTAAAATTTTAGTTTAAAAATAATTTTTAAGTGAGATGAAACAATTAAATTATTTCTTTTTATAAAACTCGTAACAGGTACGACAACTGTTGAGCTGTTTTTCAACACATTCCCACTGGAACTGAGACATTTGTCATACCGTGGGATGAGAACTACAATAAGGATCACGACATGGTCCACAAGTTTCAGGATGATAAGAACCATAACATGAACGACTTTAAGGACCGCGACACTGACTACGATAAGGATCACGACAAGGACTACGATAAGGACCAAGACCATGGCAAAGACAAGGAGTAAGATAAGGACTATTACAATGACAACAAACATCACAACAAAGGCAACAATAATCACGATAAAAAACATGAAAAATAGAATGAGAATCACGATAAGGACTATGCCAGAGACAACAATGACCAATGTAAGAAGCGTCACATGGACGAAGACAAGAACTACGATAATAATCGCGACATGGACCACGATAAGAACCATGACAAAAACAGAAAGAACGATAAGGGCCATTACAATGACTACAACATAGCTCGGGTCACAAAATGCCATTGCTTCTCTGCACCGAATGGCAAATGCCTGCTGTGGGATCTAAATTCTGGACTGCTGCTAATGTGACTGTCTTGTCTCGGTAGCTCATACGAGTAGCGTGTCGGTTCCACTGTATAACCGTAACGTCTCCTATTTTTTAACGCCTTGTAGTATATACTATATATAAATATTATTGACAACTTAAACATTCAAGATTTTGCAAAATATACTGCAATTCGTTATTTAACAGATTCCATTTAATAATAATTAGTATTAATATATATACAGTATATATATATATATATATATATATATATATATATATATATATATATATATATATATCATTAGTCAATAACTGCAACAGTGCTTTTTCATTCAATCATAACATAAATAAAATTGAATACACATTAAATTAAACACTATTGCAAACACGTAGATAAAATAGTTAAAATCTACTTAAGGTGTGAGAAAGAAATAGTCCAAAGCCACACTTTTAACAAAAATTGTTTTGTGCAAGTGCATTTCTTACACGTATGGGAAAGCTACTAATAATATAATTACTCAACAAATGGTATAGGCCTAAGGACTCTAAACCTTTGGAAAAGTTTGTCTGTGTGGCTATATACATACATATAAATGGTGTAAATTCATCATCATCAACAATACGATTTGGGCCCATTGGCCCGTTTCGTCTCCATAGCAATATTAAAATTGGTCTTTCCAGCGTTTTCTAGGGCGTCCGATTCGTCTTCTCCCTTGGGGTTTATAATGGTGTAGTCGGTATGGAATGCGAGTTGGTTCCATCCTACATATATGTTCATGCCATTTATTCCTATATTCTGTGATAGTTTCTATAATATTTGGTATATTTAGTTCCTGTCGTATGTCTTCATTTCGCTTGTGGTCCAATAAGCTATATCCTGCTATGGCCTTAGCAGTCTCATTTCAGCTGCTTCTATTCTCTTCATTTGTTGAGTTGTCATACACCATGTTTCGGATCCATAGGTTAATGTTGGAATCGCCATTGTTTTGTAAAATTTTAAAATTGTGTCAGTCCTAACTTTCTTCTTTAGTGTTCTTTTTATCGTGCCAATTAACTGCTGGAACTTAGAGAGCTTCCTATCTATGTCGTTAATTTGTTCATATGATATCATGCAGCCTAGGTAATTGAAACAGTTCACTTGCTCAATGATTTCATTATTAATAATTATTTTTGTTCTTAATGGCGTTGTTCCCTTAAAACCCATCACTTTAGTCTTTTTAGTAGATATCTGAAGATCATATTCTTTGGCGATGCAGTTCAATTTAAACAAAGCTCGTTGGAGGTCATCTTCTGTAGTTGTAAATATAGCCTGATCATCAGCAAACAATATTGTATTTAGAGGTGTATTGGTTCGGTTAAAAATTGTTTCCATATGTAATAGCCACCTTCTGGTGACGTCGTCAATGTATAAATTAAATAAAACAGGTGATAAAGAACACCCTTGTCGAACACCTCGTGTTATTTCTTTGCTTTCTTCGCTTATTCCATTCTTTAGTTTAATTCTAATTTTAGTGTTACTATATAAGCCTTGTATTACCCTTATTAGATGATTGGTGTAAATTCATTCATTAAATTAACGTTTATAATATTATAATTTGTAATTTTGTATTGTTTGCGATCATTAATACTTAATCTCAGAACTTTGTACAACTCTATTTCAACGTTATTTAGACAAAAAAATCGTTGTGTAGATTAAGAATAGAACTCCAACTCTTCTACACAACACGCAGAAGTCTTAGCGTCTGAGCTATTGCAACGACATGAAAGCTTTACTTTCTGTGCGGAGTGTCGATCTAGTCATGAAGGTCCATTGTCGATTTAACTACACGATTTACGTATATATTTATCTTTTATTTACGTAATACTATCATATTTTTTGCAGTATTTGAAGTGAATTTCGGAACGAAGCTAGTAACAAACCAAATAGCCTGAATCTAAGTAACTCAATATTCGTTATCTTGTGTATCAGTGCTCTGGTCTCCGATCATGCGCAGTGTTTTACATCTGAGACTTAGGAATATTCAATCGTCTCATTCTTTTCTAGGGAACCTACATTACACCATGAAGAGCTGACTGAAGGTTAGCAGTCTGGCCAACGTACGAACTTCACAATCAACTTCAATGTCAAGGAGTAAAAGTGATTCAGGTAGGCTACTTGTAATATTTCGTGTTCAACTGAAATAACTTTTATTTATTTTTGTTATGTTAAGCTTGAACCGTTTAAATAAAGTCTGTACATTTAAAATGCAGCGATTTGTTTGGTACAATGTATATTAATTAACATTGCATTTTGCATATGAATTTTACATGCATTGTAGGATTGTGGTAGAGGCAGTGGTTTTTATTAGGCCTACAACTGTAGAGTAGTTATTTATAATATTTCTACATACTTATATAGGTTGGCAATTCTGAATTCGGTAAAATAAACTTTCAATCGTGGTGGCCGTTTGCTGTAACGACGAAAAACCACACTATAGTGCAAAAATTTAATTTTACTTACATAGGTTGTTTACAGATTATAATGATTTCGTGATACATATTGTCACGGATCAATGGAAAAATAATAATGATAGAGAACCGAAGTATTTGCATGAAAGGTGCGCCACAGTTGCTTTGTTCACTAAAAATCTTATAGAATGTCGGAACTTGGGACTAAGATGAGAATCCGTCAGTTGTCAGACTTGTCTCGGGTCCGCGGAAGCCGTTCGGTTGTGATAACAAAAGACCTTCCCTCCTTGTAGTACAGTATTTTCTCTCAGTAGCCTACCATCCTTCTCTTTTAGTTGGTTAGTTAATTATGCTACAACAACTATTAGAATATATTTTAGCGTCGATGGATTTGATGGTAATGAGATGGTACTTGGCGAGATAAGGCCGAGGTTTCGCCATGGGATTAGATAACATTTGAGGTGAACCTCGGAAAAAACACAAGCTGGTTATCACTAGGGACCGGATTTTTATGTAATATCAAGGTGTGAAATACAGCAGAACCTCTATTATCCGTGGTAATGAAGGGGGTGGGTTGAACGGTTAATCGAAAAAATCGGATAATCCGTACCATAGAAGACTTTAATAAATTAAGTGTTGCATAATGCAGTTTCGTAATTTTCTCCGTGGGCATGTGTTTTAACACATTAGGCGGTGGATCAGAAGTTTTAAGTATAATAGCTCTATTGGAAAGAGTGGGTGAAGAAAGAATAATGCTGAAACTGATGAGGAAGAGAAAAAAAAACGTTGGCTGGGTCACTGACTGAGAAGAAACTGCCTACTGAAGGATTCACTGGAAAGAATGGTGAACAAGAGAAGATTTCGGGGCAGAAGATATCAAATAATAGACGGCATTAAGATACTCGTATATGGATCATATGCGGAGACTAAGAGGAAGGCAGAAAATAGGAAAGACTGGAGGATGCTGGGTTTGCAGTGACAGAACACAATGAATGAATGTCAATGATGGGTTTCTAAGAGTCATGGAAACTTTCTATGATGGATTTCTGTGGAAAGATAGGAAAAGTATAGGTCTCATGTTGTAGTTTTAAGTAATTTATACACTTCATCCTTGTTTTTTATTAAATCTCGCACAGTTGTAACTCCAACCTCGTATTCCGATGTGAGATGAACCACAGTTCCTCTTTTCGATACTTAGCACAACATGTAATATTCTTTTGGCACTTCTGGAAAACGTTTTGCAGAGAAATTAAACAGGTCACTCGAACAGTAGATCATAATGTGTAAGGATAAAGGAGAGAATGACAGACGGATAATCCAACAATCGGTTAATAGGGTGACGGATAATCGGGGTTCTACTGTATGTACATATTAATGTTAGAAAAATAAGCTGAATATGTACCAAAATATGTAAAATCATGAAAATATTTAATATCAATATCTGGCACATATAGGATAGGTAAGACTCTCCAGTTGTGATTTCATAGAGCACCCGACTTTCTTACCGCATACTTGACACATTACTATTTTTCCATCTGTAGTGAAAGCTTCATCTATTGCAATCCATGATTTTATTTTTGTCGTTTGGGTTGAAGATACAGGGTCCATTTTAGTTAGTCAAAAGCAGTAGATAAACTTACTTATACTTTATAGGTATTGCAAATACTAAAACTAGAGAATTGAGTGAAATGAATGACACAACAGTACTGTAAGCACTGTTTCGCTTTACTGGATTAGGAGAAAATAAGAGGAGATGTGGGACACATGCATTTTAGCTGCTCCCTGTAAGAAACAAGTACCTACTAAAACCTCAAATTATAGGCATTTACAAACTGTTGTTTGAAAGGTGACATTCCTGTCAGAAGGGTAGGATTATTCCAGCCGAGAACCATATTTTCTAATTGCTCGGAAAATCACGACTTGTTAAGTCGTGTGCATAGCAATTATAGTTCGAGACAAATCATGTCGTCCTCGTCCCACTCCTCCGCATGAAGGCAACGCTACTTTCTGAGTGATTTTTACAATAATAGGTAGTTGTATAAGAAAGGTTGCCTTTTGTTCATTCATATTTACAGTGGCCGGTATGGGGTGAGTGCCTCTATTACTTCCTAGAACTAAGGACGTTATGTTTCGTCCCGAAATATATCCTTTCTTGGGTAGGTAAAAAGGGTTTTATAAATCTGTGTACTGTATTTCAAATTGTAAACTTCCCCAGCAGAAGTTCTTTTTTTTTTTTTTCCTTTCAGAGAAGTAAAAATGAATAAAACCCCTAAATATGTAGATTTATATAATACCAAGCCATAATATGTAATGTGGGATAAATATGTAAAAATATTTATTATCAAATTTTAATATATTAATAGTAATTACAAGTTTCGGAAAGACTTGTTATTTATATACGGTTAGGTTGAAAGGAATATAATATGAAGAGTCCACTGCAAGAATGATGGATGTCATTTGGAATATATTTTGCAGGAGAAGCAATTGAAAGTTTGAAATTCTTAGCGCTCAAAGCTTAACTCTGATTTTCCGATCATTACTGGACAATGACTATCAGTGTTAATGCCATATAACTCTCTATGTACATTCTGTATGTCTTAAGCTATGCATTGACAGTCTTGGTTCATTTTCGACAAGAAAGTGACATCCATCATTCTTGCAGTGGACTCTACATATGTAATTACATAAAAATCCGGTCCCTAGTTACCACCCTCACCCACCCCCAAGCACAGTTGCAGATCATTTTGTTACAGTGTCGTCGTGGAGTCCATTTGGTGTATTTTTTTCACCACAAAGTTGGATTGGTAGCTGTTGTACACATGATGATTGGTTAGGCATGTCGCTAGGCCTAAATCTGAGACAATGAAGCACATTTAGGGGAATATGGGGCAGGACGGGAAAGGGGGGCAGGTCGGGGTATAGCCTCTATCTTCCCAACAAGTAGTGCAATATACCGAATTTTTTTAGAACTTCGTCAACTCACTTACTGCCATTCCTTGCATCTGTTGTATGTTATTCGGTTGCTGCATCATATTGTATAATTCATTTTCAACTTTAAAGTGTTCTCTTGTCACACGTAAGTAGAAATGAGATTTATTTAGATAATCTATTTTAATGTCATATTATAGAGTGCTAACCTGGCATTTAATTCCGAAACTTTCTTAAATTTCGTGCGTTATTTTTCCAGCCAATACCTCATAACTTATAAATTCTGACTGTGGGGCAAAACGGGGTGCGGCATAACAGGGCAGTACCCCACGTCATATTTAATTAAATTTCACCTTCTGTAATGGGTTGTTCGTTCTGTTGTTTGTCAGAAGAAGTTGGATTAGATGCGTATCAGGTCTGAAATGGGCTCACAGTTATTGCGCAGGAGTAGACAGTGAAGACGAGGATGCCACGCACATTTGCGTATTTTACGAATGACTTTTTCTCAAGTAAACTTGTAAAATGTTGTAGTATTCACACTTTCAGTATATAATTTTTGTCACTTTTGCCACTTAATTATTACAAAAAATAGAT
This sequence comes from Periplaneta americana, assembly GCA_025594305.2. Lineage (NCBI taxonomy): Eukaryota > Metazoa > Arthropoda > Insecta > Blattodea > Blattidae > Periplaneta > Periplaneta americana. The sequence continues at coordinate 36,232,927 of JAJSOF020000040.1, read as the reverse complement.
ACCCCATTTTGCTCCATACGTGGGGCAGAACGGAGCAAAACACACATTTCGAAAAAACTAATTTATTTTAAGGTTACAATGACCGGATTTCAATCGAAGTGCATATTTTTTTACCTATTTACAGTGTAGTAAAAGCATATATGTCATAAAACCTATACATTTACATTATTTGATACCAAATAAAAGCATTCAAACATTAACTACCCCGTCCTGCCCCATATTCCCCTAAATAACGACGAAGTAACGTTCAATGTGAAATCAGTAATTTTACTAGTCCCACGCCGTATCATCGTGTTGAAGGCATCTCGCCTAGGACTCGCGTTACGAAAAGTGCGCTGATTCGAGTCCTCATGGACTCTTTTCATGAAATTTCGGCCAGTGTATGGGACTGGTTCCCACCCAGCGCCGTGTTGCACTTGGGGAGCTACGATAGGTAGCGAAATCCGGTTACGACATCCCGTGCTAATCACACGATACCTCCATTGTGGTTGGATGATCGTCCACCTCTGCTTTGACATTGTGGCCATGAGGTTAGCACCCGGATGATCGGTCTGGGTCTTTAAAAGCCTGTAGTGCTTCTTTTTGTTATTTATACTCGCTTTAACATCTTTGGTCATATCGCGAGGTACTCTTTTGAGTGAAATCCGAAGGCCTATGTACTATTGTTGAGACTGGTTCTATTGTTGTGAACTACATGGTGACTGTATATGAAGGGTACACGGGAAAAACGATCAAGGTCCATCAAAAATCGAAATTGAGTTAATAATGCCATCTTATAGTGGAAAGGAAGTACTATCATGTGATCTAACTAGTTTTCTGTCAAAACGATCATGGTCCTCGAAAATGAGCGTTAAAGTTTTCGCAGAAGAACGATCAAGCTCCTGTAGGTTCTGTGGAAGAACGATCAAGGTCCATTTTTCTACTCTACTTTTCCTCCTATGTTTTGCCGTGTAATGCTGCAGTTTTGTGTTGCTGACTTTCCGGCAATTTATGTAAAATGACCTGAACGATAATTTCATTACTTTTCCACAGTTCAGTAAGAATGCAATTATTTTTTTTCGTACTAAAGTACATAGGTTGGATAAAAAGTAATGGCAACACTGCTGTCACGTGACGATGGTGCGTTCGAGAGCTGCCAGCTGTGTGGACATGAACAAGGACTGTTAGATGAGTTAGTGCAGTACAGTCATCGGTCTGTCTCCGTGAAGTGCAGGCGTGTTCACTGTCATCGTTTATCATCCACAACTCATTCATGTTTTTTAAAATAGTTAGTCACTGGTCGGTGCGGTACTTCGGTGCTATTTATTCAGTACATAAGAGAATACAATTTTACATTAGAGAATTTAGCTGGCTACATGGGATCATTGAATTGAACCCGAGGCCAAGAAAGAGAACGAAGAAGAAGAAGAGTTAGTGCAGCCAGCGGCGACAGTACTCCATCAATCTACTGCAGTATGTAGAACGTTCACCTTCAAGGGATAGTGCGAGCGCCCTAAGACCATCCTTACAAAACTAGAGCAACGTTCCTGGATCAAAATTGAAATGGCACGAGTTCATAGTGCACAAGAATGTTTTCAGGGACTGCGTGAAGAATGTGGCGATGCAGCGTTGCCATATCGCACAGTTGCACGATGGGTTAAAGCGTTCCGGGAAGGCCTTGTTCTACCGGTACGAAAGGGAAGGTGACGACTTTTGGACGAATCGTCGCTATGGACGAAACCTGGACTCGCTCGTATGAACCAAACTTGAAACGCCAATCAAATGAATGGAAGCATCCCGGTTCTCCTCGTCCAAAGAAAGTGCGCCCTACACAAAGTGCTGTGAAGGAGATGTTCATTGTGGCGTGTGACATTGATGGGGTAATACTGCACCACGCTGTACCTCCAAGGCAGACGGAAAACGCGGACTACTGGAACATCCACCGTACTCACCCGATATGATCCATGCGATTACGATCTTTTCACCAAAGTGAAAGAACCACTGCGAGGGACCCGGTACAATACCAGAGATGAACTTATCCGTGCTATAGGGCGGTCAATACGAAACATCAACAAAGATGGACGCGCTGATGGTGTACGACGCATTCCAAACATTTGGCAAAATGTAATAAATAAGGGGGCGACTATATAGAAGGTACGTAAATGTTGTACCCTTGTGAATAAAGCCATGTCAGAAATATCGAACTGCTGCCATTGCTTTTCATCCAGCCCAAGTAAACAAGGTCTTATTTGCAGCTTGTTTCATAGACATTCTTTCAGGCTTGTGTTATTTGTTCCGGATGTTGCCTTAAAATTAAGTCATAAGTGAAATGGAGGTATCAGAATTAACAGAGAATATAGCCATGCAGAATGCGAGGACAAAGAAAATAATTTTTGACGTACTTTTAACTCATCGAAAAGAATACAGACCATGAGTCAAATTACAGGAGACACTTGTTTAAGTGTTGAGGATTGAGATGTTCTCAGAATATTTTACTTATAGAAAGGAGTAGCTTAATGAGGGAATTAAATTTAATGGCTTCCTATGTTACATAGAATGCTCACCCGACAGGGATTATCAACAGTAATCTCACTAGACGTTTTGATTTATCTAGAGAAAATCAAAACTCGAGTGGGATTTAATTGACTATTACACGATTAGAAAAAGTATATAAAGATTAGAAGTAACGAAGTACTCAATACAATAAAATATTAATTGACACGAAAATACAACTGTCTTCAAAAGTATTATTGTACCGTCTCAACATTACAAATATTACGCTAGATGCAAGCTAGATGGCAGTGGTGAGCAATGCCTTCTCGTCGAAAAGTTCTCGATCTATTATACACGATGGCAATGTTACTAGTCAAGAAGTCTTTGTTGATTCAGTTTCATTTTTATTAAAATGCAACATGCAACATTCCAGTTCAATTATCCGAATCCCAGTAATCAACGTCACTTGACACATGATTTTCAGTAAATCTTAATATTAAACAATCTCTGATACGTGACTAACCATAATATCATATAGCAGAAGCTATAACATAACCTAACTAATATACACAGGTGTTAGAAAAGTTTTAATTAACGACGATGACATAAAAAATAAACATGAATAATTTTAAAAGGAATAATTATTGAATGTACAATTTTCAAATTTGAATGTGGTTGGTGGTTCAATTGATGTTATATTGGACGTGTGCGTAATAGAAGTGGAACTCGTTGATTTAGGCCTGCATGGTGTATTCAACTTATTCAAAATTTCCGAATGAATAATTTTAAAAGGAATACAATTTTCAAATTTGAATGTGGTTGGTGGTTCAATTGATGTTATATTGGACGTGTGCGTAATAGAAGTGGAACTCGTTGATTTAGGCCTACATGGTGTATTCAACTTATTCAGGATTTCCGAATGGTGCTCTTCATTTATTTGTAAATCGGATTTCAGAAGATGCATAGGTATGATCAGTGATTTTTATTAATTCTTGTTCTTGAATGCCAATGCGAGTCATATTTGAAATTGCTGTGCATCGACTGGAGTGGTTTGTAATTTTCTGTTTTTGACGTCCAGACCAGCGCAGTTTCAAATGTTGGCAAACAAAGAAACAAATGCTAGGGACGCTATAAAAATTAAACAAATGCTAGGGACGCGATAAAATTGTGCGATAAGCGGCCATGATTGGTTGAAATACGTCCTTCCGTACCGTTTTATTGGTCAAAAGTAGTATGACGTAGTAAGAGTGTAATAGTCATTGTAAATACTATGAAGTCATACGAGAAATATCCATTGATTTTTGTGAATTAGTAGCTACGATATAAGTTTTGGGTATTACTGAAGTGACGCGTGTATTTGCGATAAATTTAGAACCAATAGCCTATATCTCAACTTGAATTAGAAATAAACAACGATAAAGATGCAACTCAGATACACAAATGGAATAGACAAAAACCATATCTTACAATCACTCAAAATGAACTACATAAGAGGAAAGGAGATACTTTGTATGAGGTAAAGCTTTCTGAATGTTTGAATACATTTGAAATCCGGAAGGTATATGATTAAGGAAGCAGTTTGTGTAGATCACTAGAAGAATCTTCCGATTCCTAAAATTTCAACAAGTGAAGTATTTTACCGATATGTATTACTGATTTGTTATGAATATGATTTCGATGATGAATGAGGCCAGTGATATTCAGGGATGTTGTGGTCCGAATTTCCTGGCATTTGCTTTACGGTTGAGGGAAACCCTGAAAGTCCTCAACCAGGAAATTCAACCCGATAGGAAATCGAACCCGGGCCTTCTGCGTAAGAGATCAGCATGCTGATCCCTACACCACAGAGGTGATTTATTATTATTATTATTATTATTATTATTATTATTATTATTATTATTATTACTAGCCGTACCCGTGCGCTCCGCTGCACCCGTTAGAAATAAATATAAAGTAATTACATAATTAAAATAGGACATTTGATCCAGGGAACACCCGTGTTTGATAGAAGGATAAATCGTTTAATATGTTACTTAATTTAAATTGCATCCAAATAATTAAAATGCGATCATTTTGGTCCAGAGACACTCATTTGGTGCAATGACAATTCCTTTAACATGTTTCTTAATTTTTATTACATGCATCCATAGTTTAATGAAGATTGATATCATTTAGATTTAATGTGTATATTTTATTTTACTTGTTATAGGCTTCAATTGAATTATGGTAATAACTTAATTTAACCCTTGTTTTCTACGTATTCAGTAAATGGCGCTTGGCCCACTATGGTTCTGGACTCTTCAAATAACTTAAATTATATTATATAATGTTACATATTATATTATATTATATTATATCAGAAATTACAGTAATAACATTATAACATTATGTCCATCTAGAGAAACTACACTTTCCAATGGTGAAATAATAATTAATTATAGAAATCGGTTAATTTAGCTTCCGATATTACTTCATACAAACACAGAAACATGCTCTGTAGGCTATCCTTCATAGCTTTCGATTGTTGCTGTCCAAGGCCCCTTATAGACGAAGTCACTTGTTTTTTAATTCATTACACGGCGCCGAAACGAAACGAATGAAAGGGGACGAAGAAAGAATGAATGATGTTTAAAATGGCAGGCAGGGTAAGCATCCCATGCCTCCATTGGTTCCTCGACATGCAATTCGCTAACTTTAGATCGAGGTACCCAGCTATAAGCCGTTTGCCCTCTCATCTAACCGTAGTGTATTTTCCCTGTGAATGATTATATGAACATGTACACGCTATCAGTTGAATTGTGAATGAAATGGATGAAGTGAAGTTAGCACCATGCCCCGCAGATGTTAATGAGAGGTGGAGAGTCCAGTGCTCTGGTCAGTTCTGTCCTAGTCACGTTTTTGTAGTGGCGCTAGGGAGACTCGTAACCTGTTACCAACAAAGTGGTGGGCTACTCGTTTCCGTAGAAGCCGTCTGGCTGCCTGGTTGGCTGTGGCAAGTGTCGTGTGTCGTTTCGTGGGGTTTGTGTCTGTAGTGAGTAAGGAAATAGTGAATGTCACTATTTCGTCCTGTAGTCTGTTTAGTTGCCGGTCAATGTAGGATTATATTTTCTGCATAGCAGAACGTAGAACCCCCTCGACCAGCTGTTCCGTGGTTGTTTTGTCTGTCTGTGGATCGTCTGTAGTGGTCGTCTTGGTTGTCATAGTCTTAGCTGCATCCGCATAAGACAATTCGGGTTTGGGAAGTGTTGGTTTGAAGACGGACTGTGATGGTTTGGGTATAGGTGGCGGTATTGGTTTGTGGGTGTCTATGGGGACATGCGTGGGATCGGTGGAGGTTATGAGATTAGTCCTTGGATATTTTGGACAGCGAGCTTGGCCCGTATAATGGGTGTCGCTGTTGCACGTGGCGCAATACCTAATCTGGGATAGGCGGTTGTGGTTGCAAAGGTCGGGATTCTTGCCGCACTTAAAACAAGTCTTGGGCTTGTCGCAGTTTGTCCTTGTATGGCCGTATTGTGCACAGTTAAGGCACGGTCGGTGGAAGATTGTCTCGTGCGATGGCTCTACTCTGTAGTACCGTCCTGCAAGTTTAATTCCTCCTAGTAACTTGTCTGCTGTGGTGATGTCTTTTGTGAATATTCTAACTAAGTTGGTGGGTTTGTCAGTCTGTGCGGAGATAATTCTCTTAATGCGTGTGATGCCTGGATGTGTTACAGCCAGGATCTGCATTAGTTCGTCCTCAGAGATCAGCGTGTCGACATTTTCATGACGACACTGATCTCTTTATTTCTGGTCAGTTTCTGTCTTGTTTCACTGGGCGACGTAATGTTGATTTCTGCGGACGGGCCGAAGTTGTACAGGGGAATTGCCCTAGCGAACTTCTCCGCGTCGTCAATCGTGGGGAATGTGAGTGTTGTTGTCTTGGTAGTGTGTGCCCAGAACTGTCGTGGGGTTTGGATGTCGAGTCGGTACTGTTTGATTAGTCGCTCTATGTGTAGTGGGTTGTTGCCGTTTTTTGTGTGATTCAGTATTTTCAGTACTGTCCTTGTCTTGGGTCCTTGTGCGGTATTAGAGGGAGTGGGAGGAGTGGGGCTTGCCGGAGTCGAACCGGATACATTTGTGGGAATAGGTTTGCGCCTGTTGGACCGCTTCCCTTCTGAGGAATCGTGAGACGACGCCTCAGAGCTGGGAGGTGGTCCGTTGGGAGACTTCTCTGCTGTGGGTTTTGGGACAGGAGACCTCTCTGCTCTAGGTTTTGAAGTCGGCCCTTCTGAGGGCCCCTCTTGTGGATTGGAAGTGGCCTCTGCCTCTTCCTCAGAAGAAGAAGAAGAAGAAGATTCACTGTCCAATAGAGAGTGGGGTGGGGTGGAGGAGGGATGGGATGGGTGGCCTGGTAATTCCCAAGGTCCGAGGAGAGTGGCGGTTGGTGGAGTTTGGTATCGGGCGTGCTTCCCGAATTGTCGTGGATGCATTAATGTCATCTGACGTAAGTTCTCTCGTGAGGAAAATACGTAGGCTCTAGTGGTGGAGTTTATAGTCAAGGTCGTTGTGGGTTTCCGTGGAGTCACTGCGTCCAGTAGGTCGGGGTCGGCGTTTGTGATCACTACTGCTCTATTAGCAGTGATCGGTGCCATGGTCTTTAGTGTATTTAAGTCGTCGATCGTCTTGGTTGGTGAAGCGCTGGACTTACCAAATGATGATGGTTGTGGTGATGATGTTGCTTCCGGTGAGACAGGTTTTCCGGCGGCCGTCGGTTTCACCGTCTTCCGTCTCGTCTTCCGCTTCCCCGGTGGCTGGCCTCCGTCCGGCCGAGACTTGTCGAAACAAGGCGGCGGCCGGCTCCCGCTGTTCATGTTGGTTGTAAGCTGGCGACTTTTACCAGTGAGTGTCTTGCTAGATTCAGCTCCCTTGATCTGATGATCTGATCTGATCTGATGATCACATTACACGGCGTTAGATGGCAGTTATTTTAATTTAAAACTCATTTATCTCATTAAATATCAGTCCTATCAAAATTTTTCAAGGAATAAAACTTATCTCAAATTATTTTTAAAGAAACGTTTGTTATGTAACATTTTTCATAAAAATCAATAATAAGCGAGATATTTCGATTTATTTAATTCAGGCCCCCTTATAACCCCCTTTTAAATAATGTACTTTGAATGCCATGTACCCTAAAATCTAAGTTACAACGAATTTAATTTATATGCCAATTTTTATCGAAATCCGTTCAGCCATTATCGCGTGAAAAGGTAACAAACATACAGACATACAGACATACAAACAAAAATTTCAAAAAAGCGATTTTCGGTTTCAGGGTGGTTAATTATATATGTTAGGACCAATTATTTTTGGAAAATCGAAAATTACCAGAAAAATTTCGGCTACAGATTTATTATTAGCAGGGAAAGGATTTATATGTAAATACATATTTACTTATAAAGCTAATATAATTTATATTTTGCATTATCTTTATGTTTCACAATGTGTAGGGTTGAAAAATCCTACTTTTATTTTCCATATTTTTCCATATTTTAGAGTTTAGTACATATTTTCGTTATTTTCCATATATTTTCCATATTTCATATAAAACAGTCCATATTATATTAGGTTTAACAATAAAACAAAACAAAATTCCATTAACTTTTAAAAATACATTTCAACAATAGAGATTTAAACACATGTTCAGTAATCCCTTTAACATCAGAGTTATTTGAAAATTAGCAGTCCTATCAACAATGGGAAAGTAAGTTACAAAACTGTATTAATTTAATTTAAAATTTTTAACAGACTTCAGTTGTGCAGCTCAACAGTTAAATGCCAGTCAGAGTACACATAGGTTCAGTTTTGTAAATCATACTATAAAGACGGTAAATATGCCAAAAGTACGTCATTCAGTCAATTTAAAATCAAAACTAACAAGTTACATTTCAGAATTTAAAGAAGATGGTTTATCAACTGACAATAAAATATTATTTTGTAATTTGTGTCAGTGTGCAGTATCATCTACACAAAAGTTCCTGGTGCAACAACACATTACAACTAGTAAACATCAGGCCAACAAACAACTAAATTCCAAGCAGAGACAATTGTTTTTAACACAACCAACAACATCGAATGTAAGATCTGAGTTTAACATCGACCTGTGCCGTTCTCTCATCTCTGCTGATATTCCTCTCTACAAACTAAAGAATAAGGTCTTCAGGGAATTCCTTGAAAAATATACTCAACATACAATCCCGGATGAGTCAACACTTAGGAAGACGTATGCTCCATCCATCTACGATGAGACAATACAGAAGATAAGAGATGAAATTAAAGATAGTTCAATTTGGGTTTCCATTGATGAGACTCCCGACAAAGAAGGTAGACTTGTTGGTAATGTAGTTATCGGTTTGTTAAGTGAACAATATTCTGAACGAATTCTTTTACATTGTGATGTTCTAGAAAAGTGCAATAACAAAACTATAGTTAAACTGTTCAACGAAGCTATGGGTATCCTGTGGCCAAAGGGTATTATGTACGATAATGTGTTATTCTTTATTAGCGATGCTGCCCCTTATATGGTCAAAGCTGGACAAGCATTATCTGTTGTATATCCTAAATTGACTCATTTTACTTGTGTGGCGCATGCATTTCATCGTGTGGCAGAAGTGGTCAGAGACAATTTCCTAAAGTAGATTTGTTGATTTCATCAGTGAAAAAGTATTTCTCAAAGCTCCCAGTAGAGTTAACGTGTTGAAAGAAATGTACCCTGAAATTCCATTGCCACCAAAGCCAATTTTAACTAGATGGGGTACATGGCTAGAAGCAGTTGAATATTATGCCGAACATATAGACTCTATTAACAATGTTCTCCTTGCATTGGACTCTGAAGATGCAGTCTCAATTGATACTGCGAAAACAGTTACCTGTGACATAAGTGTGAAGAATGACTTAGCTCACATTCAGCATACATTTTCATGCATCATAAAAACGCTCAAAAGTCTCCAAAATAGGCACCTTTCACTATCTGAAAGTTTTGAAATTATAAATAGTACTGTGGAACAACTGAATCGTGGTAGAGGTAAAGTTGCAGATGCAGTAAGAGCTAAGGTGGACACTGTACTTTCAAAAACCCTGGATATGAAGAACTACAAAAGGTTGTTGCTGTGATGAGTGGTGAATCAACAGTGAAGATTAACTTGGACTTATCCCCAGCAGACATTGTGAAATTGAATTATGTACCAGTTACTTCTTGTGACGTCGAACGCTCTTTTAGTCAGTATAAATCTATCCTCAGAGACAATAGAAGAAGATTCACTTTTCAGCACTTGAAAGAAATGTTTGTAACCTATTGTTATGGTAACAGACAATAAAAATTGTGTTTTGTTGAAACTACATTGGAAGATAAGGTACGTCCATTATATTTTTTGTTTAGTTTGATTAAAATGTACCAATATTTAACGTACATAGTCATTTT